>JAFIRS010004666.1:0-78677 GCA_018342105.1 Gonioctena quinquepunctata
AAAAATACAGGGCCCAAAAAGCAATATCTTTTACAACCTTTAGATAATTGGTACATATAGACCAGAACCAATTATTTTTGAAACAATAAGAAGTTCTTAGCAGTATGTGGATGGTCAAAAGATTTAGCGTAAATTATACGTAAATCAAAAAAAATCAAGACGACTAAGTGAAAGTTCCGGAAGGGGGGTGGGGGTAGATAAATATATGTTCTGAAGGTTGGATATTGGTTTTTACGATTTGTGACTGAAATATGCATCATATCGGGAAAAGTTATAGATAATAAAAAAATCTAAAACTTTTGTATGAATCATTTTCTAATATAACCTCAAAATTAACGAAAAAACGCTTGAAACCGTTTTTTATTTTTATCTTCCGCAAAAAAAATTTTTATGAAACTTGGTGAAGACGTGTTTCTTGTGTTTCAAATGAGCTATAATTTTTTCAAACAAAATATTTATTTTTCGATTGTATGCGAATTCAAATACTCATGTTTTTTGTCGGAACCTCGACTTTAAGATGGCATGAAAAAAATATACTTTTTCTCAATCGATTTTTCAGTAAACTTGAGAATTTTTGATTTTCATACCAAATAAACGAAGAAAAAGGTTGATTTTCATGTAATATAATGTCATTTACACTCAATGGGAGATGCCTGGCAATGTTTGTGCTTGGTAGTAGTTAGCTTGAGAAAGAAGTTAGTTCTTTTAGCAGTACATCCATTTGCACACAACTGATCCATCTCATCGATAATATCAGCTAAAACTAGTCAAAGAAGTAAATGAATACAAATGTCCATTTTGATTTTTATGGAAAACGGAAGGTTACCTCTTTCCTGTGGAGCTCGGTATACCACACTTTTCATCAAAAAAAAAAAAACTTCTAAACCAACTCAGTTTAAATGATTTGAATATTTATTTTCACAAAGTGTGAAATTATGATGCAGCTTACATTGTATGTGAATGATACCTTCTACACCTGCAATTGTTTAAACATAAATCTCATAAGATATTATGGTGTTTTTGCATTGTTTTTCTGGTTGTGATACGACTTCCAGTTTCGCCGGAAAAGGACAAAAATCAATAGTGGAATCAACAAACATTTATCGAATCTAGCATAAATTTTGTATAATAAAAATGCATAGAAAAATAATTGGGGGACTATGGAATGAAATTATTAACATCCATTTACAAAAGTACAAAACAATATACATCAACTTTATCAAACAGCGACTGTCAAATTCTCATTTCATTTCGAAAAATCACCTCCAACTGAAGGAGCAGCCGAACAACACTGCTACAGGCTGTATTTTCAAATTCTAACTTGGCTTGGTAATCAATTAATAGCTACGGATTGGAGATGAAAACATCATATTCACGGTATCATGCCTACATTCATAGAGAAAGAATTAATTGCCGAAACATTTCCGAAAATGATTTGCTGTAGCTGCGAAATAGAATGCAATAGTGAAAGATGTGGCTGTCGCAAGCATGGCTCTAATTGTCATGGTTCTGGAATCTGTTTAAATGCTGATAAACCGTCGTACGAGAAAGACATTGATTCCTAGGACATCGAACACACTGTCCAATAAATTTTAAATCAAAATAATAATGAACTTAAAATTCTAGAACTAAAAAGAATCGAAGAGTTTATATATAAAAAATAAAGAAAAATTGGAATAAAAAGCCTTCATTTTCTGAAGTTTTTACGAATTGATTATTGTTTAAACAATGTTTTCAGTATTTAAACCATCAACAACTAATTGATAAATGTAAATGACATCATATTACATGAAAATTAATCTTTTTCGTCAATTGCAACATTTGCAACCAAGAATAAGTAATTTTGAAAAATGATTGATGCAAAAGTTTTATATTTTCAATTATCTACAACTTTTGCATTGAACTTTTCTCGACAGAATGCATATTTCAGCCACAAATCGTAAAATACCAATATCCAACCCTAAAAACGTATATTTATCTACCACCACCCCCCTTCAGGAATTTTTAATAAGCCATCTTGATTTTTCCTAATTCACTTATAATTCACCCTAAATTTTCCGACCACCCACATACTGCTAAAAATTTCCCATGTGATCGGGTATTTGAAATCAGTTTGCACCTGGTCTAATAATATATTCAGTGATGGTGAATATTCCACGATTAGATTTATAGATTTGTTGACATCATAAAAGCAGGGCAGGTGAATCCATACCAATATTCATTTCGGACATTAAAAGAGAGGCATCTTCCAAATCAATCGAAAATATATAACAACTTTGTGTTACGGTCATGATGTCTTCAAGTTTGAAATTGGGTGTTGTGATAATTTTGTCCACTAATGATATCTGGACTGTTTCATCACTGGTTAATACTTTTTTATTGCTCTCTGGGATAATCAGTCATCGAATACAACCTTCATTTGCACTTTTCCTAGAGCAGAACAACTTGGCAGGTTTGGATACTATTTTTGATTAGGTATGCAAATCAGTGGTTTTTTATTATCGTGTTTGAGGAGAGATCAGCCCAGTGCTTGTAGAAATATCGTTCTGCCTTACCTTATGTGTGTTCATCAATTTCTTCTTCGATATTTCTATATTCGTGATGAGTGATGGGGTAAGGCGCTTCCACTGCGAATTTTGTTTCTGAAATCTTTATCAAAAGAAGATCTTCATACGTTCGTCGCGTTGGGTGGATTGCATTACATTTCCCGTTTTGGGAAGATGTTTGCCCGAATCTCAGCCGAACAGATAGTCTCTTGTCTGGATACTATTTGAAAGTGATGTGCAAATCAATAATTTTCCAATTGCGGAAAAATATTGAGAAACATGCGTCCTCCATCGTTCAACTACAGCAACAACTGCTCCTTATTTTTTTTCCATGATATCCCCTTCATTATAGCCATAGCTTTGTCCAATGCCCGGATGGTTGTGATATCCTGCTCGATTATCATCTCTTGTTTGATTGTGGCCAGGAGAGGAAGGGTTGAGCTCTGAATTTATTTTGGGAGCGACAAGTAACATTAGTGGGACTTTCTTTCAAAATTAGTATTTTCTTTCAATTTGCTTTTCCCTAGGATGACTCCAACAAAAAACAAGAGCTTGATGAAGGTGGGAGACTTTTGAGAGTTTTGGTCAATTACCAAGATTTTCATATAATCCTCAGAAGAGTTTTTGTTAATTCAACACCTTAAATTCAAAAAAACGCAACCTACTCTCTTCGTGCGGTCCTGTTTCCTCCCCATCATACGCCTTCGTCACGTACAGAGGTTGACATGCGCTGTTTTCGGAATTCGAAAGCGGCCCGGTCTCGCACAGATTACCGCGAACGTGTTTGGAAGTACTGAGGTCGGTGACTGAGCACTACGTACTTTCTCTTGGTCTCCATCTACGCTGCTGCAATGGCGCTCTGCTCTGATAATCTGGCAATCTCTGTGCCCGGTTTTTTTTTTTTTTCTTAATTCATACTTAGGGGTGTAGTGAACAGATGTCGACCATTTCTTCTATTCACAGGAGAGTTAGAACGGAAAACACTTTCCATTTTGTTCAGTCTTTTTATTGATTCTTCTGATGAGCTATGTTGACTATAGTCCGTCAACTAAAAGCGTGGAGTGATGAATCCCCATTTATTTTCTTCATTCGCTAGGTAGTGCCACCCGACGCAATTTCTATTTGGCGGATTAGGCCATTGTTGAGGGATTTAAAATACTGACCAGACACCTTTCAGTGGTGTATATTGAGGTATAATTGCTGTTTAAAAATATAATGTGAAATATTTCATGAAAATATTTAGGTTCACGCAAATATTACTATAGAATATTATTCGTTAACAATTAGTTGGTGATAAATTGAAAAATAGTGAGACATTGTGTATTTTTAACGATTATAGTATTTTGGAAGTTGGAAACGTGAAATGCAGCAGTCATTAGTTATAAAAAAATAAACAAGAAATAAAGGGATCAAAGAAAAACTATTTCATTGTTCGCCGCCTCAAATTATTACAAAATATGATTTGTATGAAGTCACAACCAATTCATTCTTTTTTAAATCGACTACAATGCAGCAGAATATTGTAAAAAAAAAAAATTCAATAAGTATATACAGTATTTACAATAACTTACCACTTAAAAATGGCAACTGGTATCAGAGTCGGAAGAAGATGAATCATCTTTATTAATATTAATGATAACTTGATACATCAAGACTTCAGAAAAGTTGTCAATTTTCCACATAGGATGTTTTACGGTAATAACATGGTCAATGCATTGTTTCCAATTGTCGCTGTTTACTTCACTAACCGCACATTCAAACAATAACTGAACATCCTTTATTTTTAAGGTCGAATTTTTCCGGGCAACATTATTTTTCACTTGAGCCCAGTGATACGGGGAAAGTCAAAGTACTTATATTCCACGTGAAGCGGCTAGTTTATCAACGATGCACTTTTCTATACTTGTTTTTGTGGATTTGTGCGATACTATAAATTTGTTTTTTCAGCGGATCTTGGTCTTATTACCTCTGTGTGAAGCCAGTGCATGACTTTCGGTTTGAGCCCCCTGGTTTTTCCAAAAGCTCTCCTGCACATCATGAAGGTTATCTTGCTTTTATTGGTTACATGTTGAAGATGCGGGTTCCAGGTAAGTTTCTTGTCAAGAATCAGCCCAGGATATTTCACCTGCTCTACTACTTGTAATGTTTCACCGAATAGTCTGGGAGGTATGAGATCTCCCATGTTTCTTTTCCGGTTGAAGGGAATAAGTGATGTTTTGTTCGGATTTGCCCTTAGACTCTCACTATTACACCATTCTTCTACTGTCCTCAGTGTATTTTGCATTAGCTCTGAGGTTGTTCGGGTATCCTTTCCTTCGATGAGGATGACCAAGTCATCTGCATACCTTCGAAAGTAATACCCTTGGTTATTCAGATAAATTAGCAGTTCATCTACAACCATGTCCCACAGAAGGGAGAGAGTATGCCCCCTGTGGGATACCTCTGGAAATTTCAACCTACTCTGTTTCCTCGAACATGTTGGCTTGGACCAGTCTATTGTTAAGCATTGAGTGTATCCACCTGCAGGTGGTTTCGTCAATGCCTCTTCGAATGGCCGCAGAGACCATACTTTCAAAGGGGGTGTTGTCGAAGGCTCCTTCGATGTCTAGGAAAGTGCATAGTGCAATGATTCATTTGTTTGCTAGAGACTCTTCAAGCCTTGAAACAAGCTGATGAGGTGCTGTCTCGCATGATTTTCCTGTTAGATTGGCATGTTGGTTTTGATGTTGAGGTTCAATGGCGGAGGTTCGAAAGCGGTTTCCCTTATGTCTCTATCTATCAGTTCTTCTGAGCCTTCCAGAAGAAATGACGATAGGCTTATTAGTCTGTATATCTTTGGCTGGTCCTATCAGTCCTGTCCAGGTTTTGGAATAAAGACCACGTTTACAGTTTTCCAGGTTTGAGCTAGCCATCCCAATGCTAGGCTCAGCCTGTACAGTCTGCACAGTTCTGGTGCTAGATATTCAACTCCGCTCTGAAATGGTATGGAAAATACCCCATCTGGGCCCAGACACTTGTAAGGCTTGAAGGAGTTTATTGCCCACACTACTTTTGGTGTGGGCAATGAACTCCTTCAAGCCTTACAAGTCTCCGGGCCCAGATGGGGTATTTTCCATACTACTTTAGCCACTTCCCAGTCTGCCCTTTTTGCCCTCAAATGGAGGTTTGCAGGGATTTCATATTTGGGGTTTTGGTTTGTGGTGACAGTAGATCCTGGGTAGTGTGTATGGAGCAAGAGTTTCTCGTAGTGTTGGTGTGATTGCCGTTGGGTTTTTGAGAGTCCCCAATGGATTGATGGGGTCTTTGAAAAGGATGCGGTGAAGTCTTCCTCTTTCTGAGGCTTGTTCTATGTCCTCACAGAACTTCATCCATGACTTTTTTCGTTCCCCTCTAATTTTGTTTTTGTATTCTGTGGGAGTTTTGGAATAATCGTCGCAGTCACCACTTTCGCTCGATTAAATAGTTTGCGCGTTTTTTTTTCTAAGATATGTGAGTTCGGTGTTCCACCAGCTCACTTTACCTTTAGTGGTGCTGCGCTTTGGAGGGCAGTTGTTATGATATGAAGTTATTGAGGCCTCCTGTACTATTGGGGAGGTTTTCTCTATTTCATGAATCGTATTTGAGCTAGGTCGACATTTTAGAAATTTGTGAGATTTGCCTTGAGCTCCTCTCGGTACCCCGGCCAGTTGATTCTTCTGGGATCCCGACAAATTACTGCAGGTTCATTGGCATAGCCAATCTCCACATGAATGTGTCGGTGATCAGAGTTTGAAGGTTCCTCAGATACTGCCCATTTGCCGACGTGCCGAACCACCAAAGAAGAGCTCGAAGTGATGTCAATGATTTCCCGTCTGTTACGGGTTACGAAATTGGCTCATTGCCTATATTAATGGAGACAATCAATTCAAGCAATGACTCACCTCTTGTGTTCGTGTCGGTGCTCCCCCACACTGTGTTATGTGCGTTTGCATCGGCTACGATGATAGGCTGGAGTTTGTGGTCCTCACAGTGTTTAACCAAAGCTTTCACTTGTTCTGATGGTGTAGGGCTTGTGGAGTCATACGGCATGTAGACGGAGGCTGGTACTATGTTCTTCTCTACTCCGTCCTTGATGTAGGTCATCTTGATTGCTGTTATATTCCTGTAACATAATTCTATTAGATTCAAGACGTTCAAATCATTCGTGGCAATAATGCAGGATCTGGCGTTTCCACAGTTTGAATTATAAATAAGCTTACTTGGATGTTTCGAAGCCTGATACTCGCCCTTTGACCAGCCATGGCTCTTATATTAGGGCCACGTCGGTGTTGCCCTGTGCAAATATTCTGCACAGGATTCCAGTGGCAGCCTTACTATGCTGCAGGTTGGCTTGAACTGCCCGCAGCATCAGGAATGTTCCTGTTCTGGCTAACTTGCTTGAAGTTTACCTGCGTTAGCCCCAGGATTGCTTTCATTCCCCTGGCTTGCAGGTTCTACGAGGAGGTCGCATCGATTTGGAAGACAAGAGTCAGACCCGAAACCTCCTCTTGTCTCTTGATGACAAGCCATTTTTCAGTATTTATCCCCATGTTCTGAAATTTGATGAGCTGAAGAATCTTTTTGGTTTCCATTTTACCAAATGGCTTTGGAATCCATACTACTACCTTGGAGGTATTCAGGATGTCCTTGGCTAGCCCTACTCTTAGGACAGCCCCCTCACAAGGTATCAGTCCGGGGATACTCTCGAGTAGCCAGGATTTGGTGGTTTTATCCGAGCATGTCAGGAGCAGCACGCCCTTGTGGACGTAGTTGCTCCTGCAGTTCGGACCCTTGCCCGGCTCACACTTGAGGATTTTCCCAGCAATTGCTTTCTGCAGGAGAATCCCTTGGTCGTTTGATAACTGGTGATCTGGAGAACTCTCCAGAGCAACAGCCATCTTCAGACCTCTTTTGACCTCCCTATAGCTGCCCTGCTCAGTTGGGTTAACTTGGGCAGAGACAGACACTGGTTGGTCAGATCTAGGTTTCTTCACCCTTGCAGAGCTCTCCGTGAGAGAGGGTTGACTTCCCTGTAAGCGGTCCCTCTTCTTATTTGGAGTTTCTGGCTGCCTGCTGCTTCCAGCGATGCTGGGAGTTCGTCAATCAATCAATTGATTGATTGATTGGGAGTTTGTTCAGAAGAGCCAGTTTTTGCTTCTGGGTGTGGATCGCGTCGGTTGCTTCGGCGTTGCCTGGATTTAATTTCTTCCCCAGCTGCCTTATCCTCCGCGATCCGCACCCGTCTTCTGGCAGCTCCTGAGAGCTTTTTCCGCGCCAGATGTAAACGATTCACCTCTGACGCGACGTGCCTTAGGGCAGGTGATTCTGGAGGTTCAGCGGAACTGCCACTGCCTCCAAAGCGTTTCCCGCTTTCTGTTTCCGGGAGTTTCTCAGTAGATGTTCGACAATCTGCTGATCCCTCCTTGGTTGAGTTTGCGGTTTTTGGTGCCGAGTGTGATTCAACTGAAATCTCTTCGACTTCCATCTCCTCTAGTGGTGTTGGGTCTGCTTCAACTGTAAGTTCCCCAGGGTTGTTTTTCGTTTTGGTTTCCATATTGTTCCCACGAGTGTAGGGGAAAGGGTCGTTCACACCTGCGGTGCCCCCTGCGCAGGTGTAAGGCAGACTACTCTGGGAAGTAGCCATGTAACCCAGAGGCTCCGTAAGTGATACCTGACTGGCTCAGGTATCATCCATTCCTCGGCACGGGTCGCTTGACGCTTTGGATTAAGCCGTGATGTGGTGGCATTTGGTTTGAGATTGACTTGGAGATCCACAGGCTTTGACCTTTTTTGGGTTTTCCTTGTCAACCCCGTTATTCAGCGATACCACTTGGAGGTAGCCACCTAAGTTTCCGCAACCCATCTTCATCTCTCGTAGGAGGTGAACATGTGTTGACGCAAACTACTCGCCAACATGTGAATATGGGTTGTTGATTTTTGACAATTGGGAGTTAAAGGATAAAAGTTGAATCCCAAAAGTTGATGCAGGAGCTAAAAGTTGAAAACGAATGTTGAACGTCGGGAGTTGGAAAATATAAAACTAATTAGCACTTTGATTAAATGTGTTAATGTCATCTATATCGGGTGTCCATGACATATAATATATCCCTGAATTCTTCATGGTATGGAAATTTTATATACCGTTATGGTGTTCAAAAGCATATACATTTTCCTGGTGGTTCGAAGGGGCTTCAGATTCATGTTATAATCGATTTTCAGGGCAAATTTTATCCTGCTATAGAAAATATACAGGGTACTGTAAAAGTACGTCCCCACACAGGTTAGCAAATAGAAACTGATACTTTACAATGTGGTACGGGAAGAAGGTCCCTTGCGAGATATGCATGAATGGGTTATATAAAAGGAATAGAAAATACAACAAAAATGGCACGAATGATAAATAAAATATGTGGTCTCCAAAAAAATAAAAAAGATGAAATTGAAGAGAATGAGTGAATTTAAATTGAACTAGAAATCACTGGCAAAAACACAACAGCTGGAAAAAATACAGAAAATATCAGAAATAGGGGTGATTATTGACAGAGGAGTGAATCAGAGCGTCGAAAACAGAATTGGACCCATGGGGAATCAAAAGTGTAAATACTTGTAATACAATGGAATACTTGACCATGAGTGGAAATCAAATGATAGAAATGATAGAAGAATAAACTGAATTGAGCATATCACAATCAAATAGAATTCATTAAACATTGAACATTATGCCAGACTATAACATCCTGTAGACTATAGCGATGGTGCGACCACTCTGATTGACTTATAATTCCTTAAATATAATTCCTTCAAATGACATAAGGAAAAACTGATGAGTACAGAGCTGAAAAGAGATACTTTTTTGCAGATAGCATGCATGAACGAACAAACGAGCGGTGCAAAAAGTTGATCTATCGAAAAAAATTGTATATCTATATATTTTTTGGAAATCGTATAGATGAAACGTCTGCAATGAACAGTAATTCTATGAATTATACCTTCCTAAATTATAACTTAAAAAAATCAAATGTGAGAAATCATCGTTGGATATATAGTACAGAATAGTTTCTTAAATGAATTTGGGGATATTGGAGACATAATTGAATCATGGAAAAAGGATACTGGTATGCTTGAAGGCAGGCAAGAAAACTATTGATCAAGTTTATTATGAAAAAAGCTCCAACAATGTACTGCGAATATAAATTCTCATTTGGTGCATCCTTCCTTGATTTCCATAAATCATATGAATTTATATTAAGAAAAATGGTACGATTCAAGGTACCCCGTTGATAATGAGAATAATAGGGGTGGGTAGGAAGCTAACAAATGCTTATGTAAGGATATTATACGAAATTGAAATCGATACTCATACAGGTGGACGGACTTTCCTCTCTCAACATTATCATGTCAATATGATACTAAAAATGTTGTCGGAGATAGTATTCTAAAAGTGTTAGTGAAAGATATAATAAAGTGCTTTCGGAAGCAAGAAAATAATTTAAAATTAATAATCATTACGGAAAAAGCAAGTAGCCAGAGCACATGATGCGCAAGATATATTTTTGCTAAACAAGGTGATTTTTCAGGATAATGACTTTTGAAAAAGTGGAGGAATTCGTCTGTTCAGTAGCAATTATACCAAATGAATGACTGGAACCTGAGAAAGGTCTGATACTGATAAAAAGCGAACCTGAAAAAAAAATCAGATGTCTCTCACTGACTGGCAGATCTACAGGAAACGCAGGAATTACATAACAGAAGCAATTCGCCGCGAGAAAAAAACTTATCTTGACTTCGTTCTTATGCAGAAACAATTTAGAACTACTTGGAACACTTTGAGATCTTTTGATATCTTGAGAAAAAAAAGCTTCCCAGAAATTCCAAGCGACTCGAAGGATGTTAACCGCATCAACGAACATTTCAACTCAGTGTCCCAACCTGACCGATCTGACTATCAAGTCTCACTTCTGGACCGTTACCATAATTTGCGAGAAAACGATCAAAAAAATCAGTTCACCGCTATCTATAGTCAAACGGTACAAAACTGTCCTCAATGCATTGAAAGCAACGCTATTGGATCCGATAACATCTTTTTCCGAATGATTCGCCTTATTGATTCTTTTTTACTCAATCATATTACTTTTCTTGTTGATACTTTTTTAAGTACAGGACACTTTCCCAATTCCTGGAAAACCGTAAAACAATACCTTTAGCAAAGTATACTTCACCCTCAAATTTCTCTGACCTCAGACCCATCACTTTTCTAGTTCGCATTCCAAAGTGGTTGGAATGATTTTGAAAGATCAGATAAATTGTTCCGCAAACGAACGTGATATCAGTGCAATCTGGAGTCAGAAGTCAACACAGCACTACCACAGCCTTATTGTCCATTACTGACGATCTCTTCAGGGCTACAAATGACGGTTACCTTACTAACTTGCTTGATACTTCTAGACTAACATAAGGCTTTAGATATTTTCGACCACGATATATTGTGTGATTAACTGCGTTTTTGAGCTTTTCTGACGGGGCAGTGCTCCTGATGAGGAATTATTTATCAGGTCGAATACAGAAAGTTGTTATCGAAGGAATCGAGTCGGAGGCCGTATCTCTTGTCCGAAGGTGTTTCACAAGGCTCAATACTCGGACCCTCACTTTTCAGCTTGTATATCTGCGACTTTTACCATTGCGTTCAGGAATATTGAATACATCGCTACGCAGACGACACCCAGCTTCACTCCGCCTTCCAATTCCAGAACTTCGACACTGCTCAGGTACTCATAAATCGAGACCTCCAAGCAATATCCGACATTTCCTCAGCCCATAAATCAAAACTCAATTCAAAAAAGTCGGCGATGGTGATTTTTGGTCCCAAAAGAATCAGAGGTGAAACCCAGAACCTACTTAAAATTCGCACTGATAATGATGTTATTACAGCCGTTTCCGAAATAAAAAATATAAGTTTGTGGGTTGACCAAAAGATACGCTTCAAAAGACATGTCAGTCACATAACCCAAACTTCCTTCAATGTTCTCAGACAATTTGTATCCAAATCGGGTTCTTCTATCTACTAAACTCAAACTGTGTGAGTCGCTAATAATCTCGAATCTCCTACTGCGACAGTGTTTATGGACCGGCTCTAAAGGAAAACGATTCCTTACGTTTGCAACGAATCCAAAACAGCTGTTTGCATTTCTCGTTCGGTGTTCGAAAATACGAACATAAATGAATCAGGCTGGCTGAGAGAAGCTTAGAGCCTTGCACCTTTCATCCACCACCCATATTTTATTAATTATTCGTAAACCTGATTATCTTGCAAAAAAATTCCAATCTTTTTCAGATATAAATGGGCTTACTACACGCAATAGGTCAATTAAAGTCATCCCCAAGCATAAATCCTTCTCTTCACTAGCAGTTTTCCTTATTTCGCACCAAAATACCACAATATGCTACCCAGTGGATTTAGATCTTATACAATTATTTTTTTCAAAAAAGGCTGGAACTGCATTTCCACGAATAATATCTTTCTATTTTTCCACACCACGACCATAGCTCACTATCGGGGACTGTGAAGCGTTATTGTTTTTTTTTCTTTTTCTCTCTTTTCATCAATACATCCTTATTATTTTCGCTATTTGTTCAAAAGCAGCCTAGGCTTACACTCCACCTATTCACTTTGTTTTCTGCTGAAGCGTTGTTTCTTCCATTTTACTTTAAACATTAAGAAAACACAGAAAGAATGATACAAAGTATGGGAAGAATGGAGGAGTATAAACTATCAAGATAAAACCACTCACCTTCAGAGTACAGCCCAAGTCCTATCCGTGACGTTATCATTAACAAACTGGCCTTCCACAGTGGAGCTACAATCTCCTATATCCGAAGAACACTCCTAGGTTTCACGAGACCACTCAAGAGAAAGAATAACACTTCCCCGGGGTATTTTGATGACTTTCATTCACTGATTTGAACATTATTTCTTGTTCATGCTCATAAACTGATTATAACCCACAAAACTCATATTTACTAGTTACTTTATTTCGCATGAGCGAAGGTTTGACAACTTTTTTCACTGGTTGATAAAATTATTAAAACTGAGGTAGATTTCGCAGGTTAGGTATATTTAAGGATTCTTCTTCTACTAGTTTCTGGATTTATTATTTATCTGTTTGATCACATAACCACAAATATTTCCACGAAACAGTAAATTGAAAATTGACTTCTAGCAGAGCAAGAAGTTGAAACTACTGAATCCTACCTTGAGAAGGAGAAACATTATATTTTCATAGGCATATCGACTGAGCTGGGATGAGGTGAGAGAATACAGATAAAAGAGTATTTGAAAAGTAACATAGTCAGATATTTTATTACTGTTATGATAGATATTTATTTTCAAAATTTTCAAATAAAAATAAATCATTTAATCAAACGTATCATAACAAATAGCAAATATTTCATCATGATAAAATAATTAAATGAAAATCAAAATACTAGAAATAATAATCATAATAATAGCATCATCATAATATATATATATATATATACAAATATATACATGTCTCAATTCAAGATGTATCGCCTTTTATAATTTATACACATTAAACTGATAGCTTCTTTCAAAGGAGGAGGATCTGTGCGCAGGATATGTCAGTAGATCCTGATATTAATATTGTGGATATCGCTTCTGTACTTCAATTTCTCATGAAGACAGGCTGAGCTTTCATGAAAACTGAAGGCTACATTTTTCAACTGAAAGAAACAATATTTGGTACAAGAATTAATATCCAGGATGAATTCAAATATGAATCAAATCGGTTCAGAAGTTTAAAAAAGCTTTTGAAAAAAAAATTAAACTGAATCTCCCATTTTCATACCAATTTCGACAAATTATAGTTCTTTTGATAGAGCTCCATAAACTCTACAACTTTTTTAAATTTTTTTTCTAAGATGTACACACAAATGAAAAATCGCTGTAAACTACCATTCATCAGAATTATTAATTTTTATACACCCTGTATTGATTTTTTTCCCATCGACAAACAGAATATAATTGTATTTCAATATTTTCCGAATTCAAAGTGATATTATATGAGTGATTTCAAGATTGAAACCCAAGTAAGTCTGTCTCTGTCTCTTGTACTGGTTATACTTCTCTTCATTGCATCACAAGATTTTATTCAGTTTCACCTGTCCCGGTGTCTGTCTGTCTGTCTGTCTGCCTGTCGGTCTGTCTGTCTGTCCGTCTGTCTGTCCGTCTGTCCGTCTGTCCGTCCGTCCGTCCGTCCGTCCGTCCAAAAATACCACACGGAATCACAATCCGACTTACAAGATCCTTTGTACATTCTATCCGAATCGAAGCTCTTCCGAAGCTCTTTGCAAAGTTTATTAGTTTTTATGGGAGTTAAACTCCTTCGTGGAACTGGTTTCCCAGAACAGCGCTTGGAAGTCAAAAGAAAGTATTCAGCAGTTTTGATAAATCGTAAGTGGCAGATTGAATATTGCTGACATTAGGGCAAAGGAGAATTCCAGTGTTGGGTAATTTTGAAAAACAAAACAGAAATCAAAAAATATCTTTAAAACTTTTAAAAAAGACTAAAACTTCTTTAAGGGGAAAATACCGAATTACTTATACTCAGGGCTAATAAAACTAACAAAACAGTAATTATGCAAATATCTCAATACAAAGAAAAACTAGAAAATTTGCTAATGGACGAAAGCACATATAAAAAAGAGAAAGTAAATAAACCACACAGACAAACTTCAAGCGAAAGTTAATAAATTGGTAAATAATTGGTTCTCATCAAAACTTATAGATCAGGTTACAAAAAACAAACCTAATATAACCTTGAACATTATACGGTTTGCCCGAATTACAGAAAACTGGAATTCCCCTTCGCCCTTTTGTCAGCAATAACCAATCTGCCACTTACAATTCATCAAAATTCCTCTCAGCAATTATTTCAAATGTTATTGGAAAAAATTATAACTTTGTGAAGTTCCACAGAATCATATAATAATATCTCTGGATATAGTTTCTTTATATACAAATATAGATGAAAAATAAGCCATAGATATCATAAAAGAAAACTAGCATGAAATCCAAAGTCACACAACACTAACCTTGGGAGAGTTTTTGAAAGGAGTTGAACTAAGTTTAAACTCAACATACTTTCAATATGAATATGAATACTATTCACAATCATTCGGAATTGCAATAGAATCTCCAATTGCTGCAATAGAAGCAAATCTAGTTATGGAGTATGTTGGGGAGAAGATAATTCAATCACTAACATTCAAACCAATATTCATCAAACGATATGTCGACGATTGTTTAACATGTATTCCTTCAGACAAATTTGATGGAATTCTAGGAAAATTCAACAAATATCACCCTAGATTGAAATTTGCAAAAAACAGTAATAGAAAAACAAATAAACTTTCTTGACACAACAATAATGAACGATAATTCTGGAAACATATTTTCAAACCGGTTCATTAAACCAAATGCATCGAATAGATACACAAACTATTTGTCAAACGCACCAATTAGTTACGAAAAAAATGTTATTCAAAATTTAATTGACAGAGCTATAAAGCTTGCTTACCCAAAATTCAGAAAAAGTAAAATAGAATGTTTTAAGAATATTTTGAAAGAAAACAATTACCCTAGCCACTTTGTGGAAAAAACAACAAATAACGAATACATGTGATCTACAATAAAAATTATAATAAAGAAAAGAAAACAAACAAATAACTACACCATACAAAGAAAAACAAAAAACAATAAAGAAAAAACTCTATATCATGCCGACTGCAAAATACGAATAAGACCATTTATTCAAAATTAAAATAAGAAATATCAGAAAAACGAAAAATTTATACAGAACCAAATATAGGTCAAACAAAACAATATTTGCGAAAACGAGGACAAGTCCACAGGTACTCAAAAACTGACATTACAGCCTTTATCCAAACACGAAAGAGAAGTTTGAGACTAACAACGTTGAAATTTTGACCAAAGAAAGGAATCCAAGAGTAAGAACATTCCTTGAAATGATACATATTTAAAAAGATACCAGCAACATTAACAAACGAAATTATATCAAAACCTTAAGCCAGATTCATAACAACCTTTTTCAACTTTGTTTATAGAGTAATAATGAAAACCGATCTATAGAGGCTGCCACAAAAATACAGTCGGGCTCATATAGTCAATCTGAACAATCCGTTGTACTTATGAAGAGGGTGAAAATGCATGAAAGATAAACAAACCATTCTCGATAGCATCGAAGTCACACACCTACAATATCGTTCGTAGGATGCAAGTGCAGAAATTTAAATAAAATAATTCTGTTTTTAACCTGAAGATGACAAGTACTATGTCGAGAAGTCGTTGGAAAAAATCATACGAATTGACTGAATCAGACCTTCATTCCGAAATATTGAAGAAAATATATATATATATAAACATTTGAACTAATGGTATTTTTGGGTTCCAAGGACCGTGATCGGTGAAGATATATGAAGAGTTATTGAAATTCTTGTGATGACGGGACCAATAGGTTATTTCTATTGAAATCTACGTTGTTAAGTAACAATCTATTGCCCAATACAAACTCAATCCTCAACACAATTTTGTGAATTATAATTGGTGTGCGTGTAAAGCTCCATGGCGGGTTTCCGTTATGACTGAAGAAATCAGCAATATATTTTTGGTCTCATTCAGGGTTATCTATTGAGTACCTATTGATAATTTGCGATTTTTGGATGTCACCTTCTCAGAGAGGAAATTATTGCTCATGTACGGCTCCTCTTCCTTTTGTTGAAGACAACTATGCTGCTGGATATTTCGATCCGAATGTGGTTTTTCCCCATCTCATTCGATCTAATCAGTCTGCTTTTTCGTTCTCAGGAACATCTGAGTGTCTTGGAATCTACACGAGACTGACTTTCTCTGTTTTCGTTGAACTCACACCACCATAATTGCTGCTTTGCTGTGTGTAAATAACTGTAGGTCCACTATATCTGTTGTCGGAGTTTTTCTGAGAGCAGCTGAGTGTAGCAGCTGTATACCAGGTTGATCCATGGAAGGGGGATCTGCCCGGTGCAGTTCCTTTCCATTCTTCCTTCGCGGAAATGTTGGACTTTTTTCTCTAATTCAGAACCGACAGGATGCTATCTCTTTTCCTCAATAGGATTGTACGCCCTCCTTTGTTTCGATCCGAATAGCGGATGGTCTGCATTAGTGCCGGTCCGTTTGCTTGCGCCTTTGAGTCTATAGGCAGTACGCATGGCTCCATACTCAATGACAAGATGCGGAGATGATAGTTCTAGTAGAGTAAGACCTACGTCATTTCAGCAAAGCTTAAAATTTGAGTAGGAATATGATATGTAGTTGAGAATGTTTAGAACAGGCATATGAAAGCTCACTCACCAACGTTGGAGTATGATAATACTTTCAGTATTCAGTATAACTCAGATAGCCGAGCGGTCCATGGAGCCACGATCATGTTTAAGCTCTGAATTTCGCAAGGCAGCGTGGGTTCGAATCCCACACCTGGTCAGTGTATTTTCAATTGATATTCATCATTAAGACAAATACAATATTTTATCATACAAAATTTTATAAATTTATAACAAATGCCGCTGAGAAATCAAATGGAAAATATCTATTATATTTATATGACTTTTTTACTTTGATGAGGTTGAAATTTGGTAATAAAATCAACCAAGTTTTCTGCAGCCAGCTCTCAGACACAAGAAATGATTTTGAGATGAAAACAAATCATTTCTCAATTTCAAAGGGAAAAATGAAAAAAACTGCCAGTTGTAGGACTCGAACCCACGCTCTCTTGAGAAATCCACAGCTTGAACTTGAACCTGGTGCCTTAGCCCGCTTTGCTATCTGGGTTATTCTGAATACTTAAAGTATTATCATACTTCAACGTAGGTGAGTAAGGTCTCATGTACCTTTCGTACCTCCTACCTGGTAAACGAGTCCGCTTCCAAGATAGCATGTATGAACTCGTTCTTATCTACTCATCACACTATTCATACTGAAATTTTGAGCTTCGCTGAAATGACGTAGGCCTGGCGGCTCTGGGATCTTGGACTACTGTAGAACTTCGAGAGCTCCAGCAGACGTCGCACAGTGATCTGAAAAACGGTCTCTAGTGGTCAAGTCCGACACCCTCATAGGATCATCAAAATATGCTGATGCTGAAGTTCGTATTTCTGAAAGTTACAGAGGGTTGAATTTGCATAAGTTTGGAACTTCAGCACCATACGTCTGAAGAAAAGAAATTATAATAATTGATTGGCTACAACTAAGGCCAAAATTGTGTGTGGAAAAAAACAAATATAAAAAAATTTTGAGAGAAGTTTTGACAATATTGTAGAGCGTTTTTCTAGGGTCGGAAATAATAACTATTATCCCTAGAATCGTAACATTATTTATGACGCCAAGACACCTATTCAACCTATTTTTGAACTCAACTTTCACCTTCGGACGTCAGATTTTATAGTGGTTTATTCCACTTGATAGGGGTAGCAACAGTTGGAGAAACGGATGTCCAGGGGTCTGTTCTTTTGAATTATTCGAAATCTCCGGAGGTCTGTAGGCTTTAATTACAGTCCTTGTGACTGGAATCCGGTTGCACAGACAGTTAGACAGAACTTGTCCTTATAATCACCTGAATACTGTTCTGATTATATTGTTTATATGCCTGAAAAATATGAGGTACTTTCGATAGAAGCTTCCAAGTGTAACCACAATAAAACAATTTTATTTTAACTTCAACTTATTCAATTCTAATGATTTGAATTTATGACACAAGGTTATGAGAACTTCAACAATATATTTTATTCACTATATTGAACAGATTAACGTGGACTCATCAATTCATAAGCTCCAATAATGAACATAAACTAGAACACCTCTATCAAAATATAATTATACACTTCCTTTTGTGAGATGATGAGAGATCTCACTTTGTCACCCTGAACACCGATTCTTCTATTTTGAGAATCTGAGTTCGGAAAGTAAATTTCCTGACTTTATAAATTCGTTTCGAAACAGAAAAACTTCATGGGCTACTCGTAATAATTACTTTGAGCTTCACGGAGAGACCTGAACCACTTCAATATCTGCACCAACCTTTGTTCAAGATCAAACTATGATGTTATCACAATCCTGATATACCCAAAGCTGACCATCATTTCAGCAGAAATCAGTTATATGGCTGGGATTCTGCGTACGGGACATCAAGGTTTATTACTAATTATATTCACAACTACTTCAACTCAGAGAATTCAAGTATCTTATGAAACCACCTGCAGGAATCTTCTTCTGAATTAATAGCCCCAATATGTGTATTCTAGTCTTATTGTCATTTTCCGAGTATCTGGAGGAGAACAAAAGATTGTAACTTGTGATCTAATTTATTAGCATGCAAACTGCTATAGTTCGGCCATGCTCCATAACTAGAGCAGCTGGAAAAACTGATATATTGTTACCCACTACACCACCCCAGAACGTAACTAGGGCCGCTGTAGGATTGGTTCATCGATCTCTCGCTATAGGATGTTGGCACACAACAGCAGCACAATAGATGCAAAATATTTTTCGTATTTACCAGGACGCTATGAATTCTATTACCCTCTTAATACCTACCATAGTCAAAAATGAAACAAATGCCGGTTGCAATTCTTCCAAGTTCGGGAGGATTTCAATTGATATGGAATGATTGAATTTACGTCGGTCAATAGGGTAGACCTGCTATCGTAGAGATAGGAATCAAAACTATTTATTCTTTCCAAAAGAATTCCACACAACATATATCAATACGGAATAACAACTAATACATATACTTGATGTATCGTGAATGTCATGGTACAGGAAAAGTTCACACCTGTGCGGTTTAAACTGCTATCAAACACTTCGGGAAAAATATAAATATATGCACAACTGGGAAATATAGTGATAGAAGTGTTTTACTCACACAAGCAAATCGAGAGGTTATCAAAGGTTTATACAGAATGTGACGCTTACGGTTACCTCACCACTTGAATAAAACTTTTGCGTTAATGATTATGCTTTTCGGAAAACTATTTTTCTGACGGTCGCAACACGCGTAACAATTTCAATCACTTTTTCTCGGACTGGATGATGAAAAAATCTTGTTCTTGGAACGGAAGCAAAAGGGCTTGTTCTCGGACTGGAAGTGAAGAGAGAGCGATCCTTATTAAATCTCGGCTTCCATATCCACCGGATTTAAAAAAAAATATCAGACAAAAACCGTATATAAAAAGATCCTCTTTTTGTCTAAATGACCAAACTGGACCAGAAGCAGCTTATCTTTTTGTCCCCTTATGAAAGAGCATACTATGTTTTTATTAATATGAATTGACCTTTTTCTACCATCATAGTAGAAGTAGTCAGAAAAGTCTTTTAGTATTTTTGTACGGTGAAAAAGGCATCAGAACTTTTTCTTGTTAGGTTTTGAGGTCGTTCCATATTCACACTTATTTTCTAAATGGGCATCATTATGTTGCCAGACCATAAATATTATTGAACCTCAAATAGGCAGGGACGTACCAAAGTTACATCAAGCTCTTGGTGAGCCATTCTCATTAACGGAGCTTGCAAAAATGCTTCGTTACAATATATACAAGTTTCGTGGGCTAGATCTTCCAAGGTACACATTGGTCCGACTAACTAGTTTATAGGTATGAAATCTCAAGGCTAACTTAGTGATTCGTTTTTCATAAATGTTGCGTAACTGTTATTTCAGAAGTACGTTTCATATTTCAGTTTTAACCAAATTAGAAGATGACATCTCCGATATCCCGTATCATACTGTTGATACTGAATCAGTGATATATGACATAGGAAACCTAACAGGTCCCATACCCCGCTATGAAGCTGACGAGTCGGATTTAAGATTTTTCTTCTGGAACAAAATGAACCCACTGGGTCTTGAAATCCAAATAAGGGATACTATGGCAATCAAACCCCTCTTTTCACCTGAAAATGATACGATGTTCATCGTTCATGGATGGCAAACCAATGCCGAATCAGATATGGAGGGTTTAATAAATCAGGCGGCTCTCATGAGAAAGGATATGAATATATTTGGTGTGGACTGGAGAAAAATTGCTGGGGGGACATACATACAAGCATTTTCAGCTGTTCCAGAACTTGGTCGTGTATTGGGTGAACTCATCCAGGTACTGATTGAAAATAATGCGTTGGATCTAGAAAAAACAATGATCGTTGGACATTCACTTGGAGCACACGTTGCCGGACGAGCAGGGGCTACTTTGAAGGGTCGAGTTTCATGTATTGTAGGTGAGTTCAAACCCCATCCATTGTACCTAGTTCAACAAAATGAGATTCTCACAATCTAACATTTGATATTTTGGGAGTCTTAATTAATATATCAATGATGTTCCCGTTAAATTTTCAGTTACTGTTTTCGGGTCAAAATATGAAATGATATTTTTGTATAGTAATTCATTAATCACTAGGTATGATTGTTATTGATAATAATTATTTTGTCCGGGACAGTTTTTTAAAGTAACTATCTTCTGCAGTTTGAAGCAACGAATTATCGTGACAATATTATTTTTTCTTAGAGCGGGTCCTTTTTGTTACATTTTAAACCTCAAATGACATTGATATTCCAGCTTTGAACGGTCAAATTGCATTTATTGTAGGTGAGTTCAATCCTCATCCATTGTAGTGAAACAAAATGAGGTTCTCACAAAAAAAACTATTGAAAAATTTAGTGTGGAATTCAATAACATTCCAAATTTTCGAAAATTATGTTTCCGTTAAATTTTCAGTTGCTGTTTAGGGGTTGAAATATGAATCAGATTTGTGTGTAGTAACTTATTCATCACAAAAATATGCTTGTTCTTGGTAATTGTTATTTTGTCTGAGCCAGTTTTTAATAGGAACTAACTTCGCCAGTTTGAAGCAACGAATTGTCGTAACTAAAATATGTTTCCTACGAGTGGGTCCTTTTCGTTACATTTGAACCTCAAATGACATTGATATCCCAGCCCATCAAAATACCTAAAGCAACAGCTTATTGAAAATCCTTCAAAATACACATTTGATACTTTTTCATTTGTGTAATATACATATCTCGAATAACCAGTACAAATTGATGTCCTATTCGTTCCAGTGGAGTCTGTTATGAAAGCTATCGCATATATATCAATATTGACTTGTTCGATAATATGAATACATGAGAGTTTATCGTGTATATTAACGCATGTAGTCCAAATCAATATCTTCATCAAAACATGTAGTAGACGAGATATCGAATTTTCAATCCTAATATTAACTTTTATAGATATAACAGATCACCCAACCATCATCGTCCAAAATATAATTGAAATAAAAGCTAAACCAAAAATAAACGAGGAAAAACCAATGAAAATTCAATGAAAAAAAAAATTGCTAAAATCAAGAACACAAACTGGCAAAATATTATCTCAGTCAGCAACTTGGAAGAAGTTGAGAGATTTACTTCCCACAATATGAAGCTGAGCAATGCACCAACTACATACCGATACAAAAAAACAAAAAAAAAAGAATTGTATATCCACATCTTGGTCAAATCAGTAAACAAAAAAAAAGCATATACCTACAATTGGAAAGCGACCCAAATAATTCAAGTCTGAAAGTTGAATACAAGAATTACAAGAAAACGTTTGATAAGATAATACAAAAAACAGAAAATGGATACTGTAAAACTGAAATTAACGAAATCAATTATGTTAACCTGTGGAGAAACATAAATTAAATGTTTTGAGGAAATAAAAAAATTTAAATTAATTCCATGAAAAATAAAAATGGCAACGTGGTTTATAATATGAATGAAACTGTAGACAGTTTTGATAGTAGTTATAAACACGGGAATAGATCTTGCAAAAAAAAATTAATAGAACATCAAACCATGAATTCACTGAATATATAAACGGAAAACCTATGTTCTTGAGACCTACAACCGCAACAGAAGTCTGTAAAGTTACGGAAGAATTAAAAAACCTCAAAACACCTGGAATTGACAACTTGAAGAGTGAAATACTGAAACTAGTAGCCTTGTTCATCGCTGAACTGATAACACACATCCTCAACCAGGCTGTGGAAACAAAACACTTTCCGTCCAATACTATTCTGTTTATATGTGAAACAATAATTTTCCGTCAGATCGTCTGGTAAAAAAACTAGCTTTGCAGATGACACTGCAATTTTCACTCAGGGGAAAGAGTCAAAGTCAAAGAACAAGCTGAACAGGATCTGGAAGTGATTAAAGATTGGTTTGATAACAGACAACTTTCTTTAAATTTCAACAACACTTTTTTCCTACCTTTCTGTAATAATGAATCTTTCCTGTCCCACTACCAATTCATAACCATTCAAAATACATTCAGAATATCCTCAACAGCAAATATTAAATATTTAGAAGTTTTAATGAATTCTCTGTTGACATGGGATTTCCATAAAAATTATTTACTGAAAAAACTAAGGAGCATTCTCTATAAGTTCCGTCACTCAAGAATAGACCAGACCTGAAAAAAAAAACATTATTATAGTCTCGTAGAAAGATATTCAACATACTGCCTAATAGGATGGGGAGAGGTATCTAAAATTTTCCTACGTCCACTAGACGTGATACAGAAGAGATTCCGAAAACGAATGTTGTACAAATCTTTCCTCTACGATAGTGATAATATATTCATATTCATATTCGACCTGAGACAATTATTATATAAGTCACTTATGCTAAATCAATACAAGGAGAAGAAAAAACTCAGCCGAGTATATTTCACGCCATAAATATAAATACATCATACTACATGTGTTCAAAAATGTAGGACAGAGCTTTAATAATTTTCTGGAACCAACTGTATTTAATTTCCTACCAGAATACATACAATCCTCAAAATAAATTCGGTAATTGGGAAAAAGGGGCTCGAGAAATTAATAGCACATCAACCTCGTGTACAAACTGGCCTAATATTTGATAACAGTATTTCTTAAAAGAAAGGGAAAAAATTTATTTAATTTACACCCATGCGAGTTAATCTATTTCTATCAGTGTGTGATAGCTTTGTGACTGTTCTAACTTCCAAGTTATTCTGCTTATAGACAATGTGATTTATTCAATATTCGTTCTAATGATTTTAATAATTGATTGTTATGAAATGTATTTAAATGATTTTCACTACATATAAGCAGCATCTATTGCTTCTGTGGGTTTTCCAATGTTTATTTACAGAGTGTATAGTCTTGTTAATCTCGTGAAATTTTGTTAAAAAACGATTGATTCATTGATTGATAAATTACGGCGCAATATTCTTCAATTTCTGCAAAATATCAAAGGGGTCCACTTGTTTGATCATCTTTCCTGGGAGTAAACTTTTTTCTAGGGAGTTGCTCACCCAAACTTCCTCTCCTTCCATAACTTTCAATTCCTGTCTGAGCTTTGTGACTGTTCTAACTTCTAAGTTATTCTACCTATAGACCATGTGATTTATTCAATATTCGTTTTAATGATTTTGATAATTGATTGTTATGAAATTTATTTAAATTATTTTCACCACATATGCACCACATGAGCATCTATTGCTTCTGTGGGTTTCCCAATGTTCATTTACAGAGTGTATAGTCTTGTTAAACTTGTGGAATTTTGTGAAAAAACGATAGATTCATTGATTGATAAATAACGGCGCATTATTCTTCAATTTCTGCAGAATATCAAAGGGGTCCACAATCTTTTCTGGGAGTAAACTCTTTTCTAGAAAGTTGCCCACCCAAACTTCCTCTCCTTCCATGACATTTCAGTCTGGACCTGCAGTAGAATCGTAATATTGTTTTTGTACAAATTGTTCATGTTTCGAATTTTTCAACACATATAGTTTCAAAAGGTCAAAACGTGATCTGAAATAACGCATGAACATCAGCTGGAGGGGTGTTCTTTTCATGGATCACATAGGAAAAGAGATATTGTTGGAGTTTTTGTTATTGGTTTAGATTTTGATCTCTTGCGCGCATTCTCTCTTTGAATGCTCATACAGCGCGCCCGACAAGGCCAGTTGAAAATTACTTTCTTTTCACCGCAGAAACATTTGAACTCTTTGGAGGTTATTTGTGGACCGTTATCTGTAACAAAAAATGTTGGCAATTTTGAACGGGCGAATGAAGCACATAGCCCTTCAATGGTACTTCTTTAAGTGATATCTCTCATTGATATGACCTTGAACCAGCTGGTATACGGATCAATAAGTATCAGTCACTTTAAAATGGCACAGCAAAGCCCAAATAGAGTCGTAACATATGATCCATGCATCAAGGGGTGTATAACGGTCATTTCGTTTTGATTGCGGGCAATAGTGATAACATAGCAGTTATTCCCAGGTATTTCGTGCAACGAATTACTTGTATAAGTCCACTATTCTCCATTCCTCCCCAAGATGTTTCTGCATAATTCTTACCATATTCACATTCTGATTCCACGTCCATATTGTAGATTTGTGCTATTGAAGGCTACTACACTACTTGAAAATTTCTCATCTAACAATCTCCCTTCCACAAATTTTATAGTGAGTTTCCTAGGCAACAAACTTTGGAAGGTTGTTTTATAAAGTCTTTTTAAAAAAATTCCTTTTTCCAAAAATCTTCCACATATTGAGTGCATGCTGTTTTAGATTCATTGAAAATATAAACAGGATGTTTATAAAATCAGATGTGGAATCATCTGCGACTGAAAAATAAACTTTAGTCACTATCTTCCATCGTCAAGATAACCTCTTGTGGGGTATTCATGTTGAAAAAGGAAACATTCTCAATTGCATATTGATAGAAAGAATTTTCTGTGAATTGAAAAATCCACGATTGAAATGAAGTTATTTTTTGTGAATGTCTAACAGAAAACAACTACTTGCCCGGCTGAAGCCACGCTTGACATTGAACTACATCTGATAGATATTCTGAAAAGGCCCTAACTCAAAAGAAAAAATCTGAAATTGAAAATTTGCGTTTTCATTCAGATAGTTATTTTATTTTCTATTCCAGTCTTAATTAGGAACTCATAAAGATGAATGAGGCAAAGAAAAATGTTTTCCAAAAAAGAGTACTCACCAAAAATCATTCGTAACATTGACGCAGGAGAGACATCGCATTCACTAGGTCTTCAATACATTTTTGTCGACGAAAATCTATTTCACGCTTCCACAATCATCAGGAAGACCGGAAAAAATGGAAAACACATTTTCAAGAAGCAATCTCACTTTGCAAAGATGGAAAAAGTTAGAATCATTTCTTTTGGAGAGAGACTTTGAAATTACTATTTTCTGACATTAAAACCTGTCATGCGGTATGATAGATTGATTTGTTGAAAATATAAACAGGATGTTCATAAAATCAGATGTGGAATCAACTGCGACTGAAAGATGAACTTCAGTCACTATCTTCCATCGTCAAGATAACCTCTTGTGGGGTATTCATGTTGAGAAGGGCAACATTCTCAATTGAATATTGATAGAAACATTTTTCTGTGAATTGAAAAATCCACGATTGAAATGAAGTTATTTTTCGTGAATGTCTAACAGAAAACAACCACTTGCCCGGCTAAAGCCACGCTGGACATTGAACTACATCTGATAGATATTCTGAAAAGGCTCTTACTCAAAAGAAAAAATCTGAAATCGAAAATTTGCATATTAATTCGGATAGTTATTTGATTTTCTATTCCAGTCTCAACTAAGAACTCATAAAGATGAATGAGGCAAAAATAATGTTTTCCAAAAGAGAGTACTCAACAGAAATCATTCGTTACATTGATGCAGGAGAGACATCGCATTCACTAGGTCTTCAATACATTTTTGTCGACGAAAATTCATTTCACGCTTCCACGATCATCAGGAAGACCGGAAGAAATGGGAAACACATTTCCAAGAAGCACTCTCACTTTGCAAAGATGGAAAAAGTTAGAATCATTTCTTTTGGAGAGACACTTTGAAATTAGTGTTTTCTGACATTGAAACCTGTCATGGGGTATGATAGATTGATTTGTTGAAAATATAAACAGAATGTTCATGAAATCAGATGTTGAATCATCTTTCATGAATGCCAGATATGAATTCGCTTCACATTGTATACTCCAAGACAGGTTTCAATTTAAAAAAACACTGATTTCAAAGTGTCACTCCAGAAAAAATGTTTTACACATTTTTCCATAATTGCATAGTGAGATTGCTTCTAGAAAATATGTTTTCCACTTATGCCGGTCTGCCTGATGATCGTGGAAAGGTGAAATTGATTATCGTCGTCACAAATGTATTGAAGACCTAGTGAATGCGATGCCACTATTGCATCAATGTTACAAATTATTTCTGGTGAGTACTCTTTTTTGAAGAATATTTTTCCTTACTTCATTCATCTAAATGAAATTCTGATTAAGACTGGAATAGAAAATCAAATAACTATCTGGAATAAAATTCAGATTTTCACTTTCAGATTTTTTTTTTGTGTTAGGGTCCCTTCACAATATCTATAAATAAATGTAGTTCAATGTCCAGCGTGGCTTCAACCGGAAAGTGGTTGTGTCTTGTTGGATATTACAAAGAATCACTTCATTAATGTCGTAGATTTTCCAATTTTCTGAAAAATATTTCTATTCCATATTTAATTGAAAATGTTTCCTTTTTCTATCAATATATTTTGAAATGTTTATATCATTTTCATCAAGTTGAGTATACTACTGATGAATTCGAATGGTTATGGGCCCAGTGAGCTATAGTTCACAAGAAGGGTACGGAATTGTCCAACACAACGGTCGATATTCCAGATGTTGTGAACTTCGAGTTGAAACCCTACTGGAAGGAAATTATCCCTATCATCCGAAAAAACTACAGAATGGAAAAAGGCGAACGATAACTTATCATACAATGCGAAGCAAATTCATATCTGGAATTCATAAAGGAAAAACAGCATGCATTCAATATGTGGAAGGTAACTTTTGAGATGCAATTTGGTGGATTCGCTATTTATTTTAAACATTGCCAAAAAACTCCGATCATGTACCAACTTTCCATAGTTTGTTGCCTTAGAAACTCCCCATGGAATTTGTGAAAGGCAGATTGTTAGATGAGTGGACTTATTTTCAATGTTTTCAATACAAGTAATTTGTGTACTCCTGGCCCTTCAACAACATATCACGATAAACACCTCGGAATAACTGCTATGTAATCACTAGAAAAACTTCATATGTTTCGGTCGAACATCAATTCCGGTATTGCTGTGGAAATAGGGTACTTGCCAGCAATCAAGACAAAATGACCGTAGAACACCCCTTGATGCATGGGTCATATCTCTAGAACCTTGGTTACGATTCAATTTGGACTTTGCTGGGCCGTTTCAAAGTGTCTGATACCCATTGATCTGTATACCAGCTGCTTGACGGTCATATCAATGGAAGATTATCACTTCAGGAAGTACCTTCAAAGCGTTCAGGATTGCCAACATGTTTAGTTACAGACAACGGTCCACAAATATCTTTCAACGAGTTCAAATGTTTCTGCAGTGAAACGACAGTGACTTTCAGATGACCTTGCCATGCGCGGTGTATGAACATGCGAAGAGAGATTGCGCGCAAGTGATCAAATTCTAAACTAATAACAAACACTCTAAAAATATCCCTTTTTCTATAAGAACAGGGTTATGAGATCCATGAAAACGACACCCAGCCAGTTGATGTTCGTGCGTTATCTCAGATCACGTTTTGACATTTTCAAACTAGATGAAAAATATGAATTATGAGCAATTCGTACAAAAACACTATCACAATTCTACTGCAGCTCCAGATTGAAATGTTATGGGAGGAGAGGAAGTTTGGATGAGATTGTGAAACAAGTGGACCCTTTTGATATTTTGCAGAAATTGGGGAATATTACGCCGTAATTACTGTGACTAAATGCGTAAATAGACTTGATGAACTTCCATGTATTATCGACTTAGAATGAATTCGAAAACTCCAGGTTGATTCAAAGTTCATCAGTTTCCCCAATTTCAATCAATGATTAAAAAAATGATGAAAACTCATCAAATGAAGCGAAAACAGAAAAAGGCAGGTTGACCAATAAAACTTAGAGCCTAAGAAGAAATTCCACCAGAACAGAAAACCTTCAAGTCGTTTCAAGGAAAAAAAAACAACATACATAATAGATTCTCTCCTGTAGAGAGGAATGTGGTATGCTTTCCTGTATATAGAGGAGACGAAATGAAGGGGTTGTAATGTCAGTTTTGTAAAAGTCAATCAGTCGAACTGGGGGGAAAGTGCAGTCACAAGAAAACAGGGACGCTAGCAGGCTGGACACATAGCCTTACGAACAGAAATGTTTCCTCGTTTTTACTATGTTTGTATCCTTCAGAAAATATATGAATTTTACGAAGACTTCGGTGTTTTGTGACTTAGATACTAGGTCCCCTTATCAGGATCCAGCTACCATACTCAACAACTCTCTTGCCACTATGAAAAATCTTCGGGTATTACACCTATGTTCCAAAAGACAAAACTTTTTTCGTGTTCTCATCCAAATATTATATCGAAACAATCCTGAATCGGATAAAATAGTACACAAAATTCTAAGTAAATTCATTATTGAAATTCATGTACTGAATCATTGACAACTGGGGCAAGTTCAGTTCAGCAAAATTGGTTCCAAAAAATGTTGAAATCATATCATGCACTCCAAACTCTTCATATAAATGAATTTCGAGTGAAAGATAATTACAATTACATTCTCAATAATTATGAAGTTCATTCTTCTCTGATCGAAGATGTCCATTGGCCATTTCAATGCTAATGGTAGTGTTGAAAGAATAGAAAATGAGGGATTGAGTATTGCGCAAGTCTATTCTTTGTGGGGAAACAACCATTTATTTTTTGAGGTATAAAACCTCATAAAATCTGAAAAACTGAATTACCATCAAATATCTACAAATGTCCAAGTAACAAAAAAAAATTATAAATGGTAATACATCGATTTCATTAATGTTTCCCTTCACATGTAGATTTTCAAAAATGATACCAGAAGATTTGAGAATTATCAACTCGAATAAAGAATGTAACCTTGAGAAAACCTCGGTCATGACCCATTCAGACTCCGCTGCATCTTTTGATGGTAAAATGTGCTCAGTAATAAACATTTTGTGACTTATGGACTGAATTATTTAACGAATAATCTCATACTTCAATTCTTCCCAGAGATTCGAAAGACATTGTGTGTGGCTTCCGTTCAATTTTTCTGGTTTTGGTCAATGATAATTTTTTTTACTACAACTCACGTAGAACTCCTATTTCATATTATATTATCCCT
Source organism: Gonioctena quinquepunctata (assembly GCA_018342105.1). Taxonomy (NCBI): domain Eukaryota; kingdom Metazoa; phylum Arthropoda; class Insecta; order Coleoptera; family Chrysomelidae; genus Gonioctena; species Gonioctena quinquepunctata. The sequence continues at coordinate 29,949 of JAFIRS010004666.1, forward strand.
GAAATGAAAAATGCGATCAGAACTCAATATAATAATGATACTTATATATTGGTAGATTGAATGATCATAGATCATATTTTCATGCTGCTACTTTGGAATTTCAGAAGCCGTGAAACAACATATTTCAGGATATTTTGTTTTTCATCTGTGGAGTTTTGCTTTATGGCAATATCCCGTCAACGATATTGATAGAGTTGCTGAAGAGTGCTAATAGGCCCTGAATATGACAGACTTGGAGACACGATTGTATTTTTGTTATTTAGGAATAGTGTCATTATTGAAATACTGTTTTCCAGAAATATTTGGGTAGCTCTTCACCTAGCAGGTTGGAAAATGATGTTTTTTGTTATTTTCAAATCAGTTTTAAAATATCAAGTAAAATTACCGGCAAAGAAAATTGCACACTTTGAATTATCAATTATATCGGGAAAAAATAAAATTATTTTGATTTTTTGTTGATATTTCCGTTGTTTCAAAAAATGTTTCGAATATTATTTCCTATGGACTGCCAAGATCAATAATCAAACGTTTCTTCCTTCTCGGCCACCCTACTCTTATTTTTTATTCGTGACATTAATATATTTTTAATTTTTTGTAGTTATTTTTCTAAATTCATTAGTGTCTCAGACAAAATGATTTGGTGAAAATTTCTAGGTATTTCAACCACTCTCAAAGTTGCAGTAGCTCTCGTAAAGTCGATTCAATTTAGTCACTTTCCGATATGAGCATAATTTATTTTGTCAAGAGGAATCCATTTCTGTTTGACGAAATCTAATTCAATTCAATAACAAGTCATCTAGGTATTCCATAAGTGGATCAAAATTTGTGAAACAAACTCAAACTAGACCAATAAAATAATTGAAAAATACCATTTTCATTCGGAAGGGAAAGGAAATTACCCCTATTTGTTATCACTAACATTCCTTGATTGCAGAAAGATGGATGTGGTCCACACAGAATAGTTGTAGACTAATCAAACATTTTGATATGAATTAGAACAAGATGACCATTGATATAGCCTCCCAGTTCACCGAATTCAAATCCACTACGCTTTCATTCATGAAAAAAAAACTTTAGAATACATTTAAGAGCAAGTAGTCAAGGAATATGATGAGAAGATTGGAATATTGATACGCGAAGTGCATTTTTAGAAATGGTGAATATTTAGAAAAGTACACCGGATCATCATTTGACTTATTCAAATATTTTATTTGTACAGTTTTAGTATGTTTTCCAAATTTTGTTCCCAGATAACTTGTTATTGAATATTGTCGAACAGAATTCGATACTTTTAATCGAGATGGTCGAAATACGTACGAATCCACATCATATCATTCATCTATGGAATCGGCACAAAAAACTATCGCAATAACCGAAACATATATTTAGGACCCAATATAAAAATACGTTGAGGCATAGAGAGTAGGATACATTTGATTCAAAATCTGATGCCGCAATTTCAAATGATATTTTCATATTTCCTAACAGATTCCACCACTGGGAAGTACTGCAAACTACCTAATATATTCTCTTGTAAACCGACCTTCTAACTATTTCGGTTCAAAAGATGCCTCTGGAAGATTCTTCAAAATATGAAAGAGACTCGTGTTTCACAATTAGGCTTTTGATACGGGAATAGATATCTACACATCATCAATTAACATTGGTTCTTCAACAATTCCTAATAAGTTCAGTTGACTCACAAACATTCCTTGTTGCAGGACTGGATCCTGCTGGACCCCTTTTCTCATACGAACAAATCAACAATCGCATCGATTCCACTGATGGAAAATTCGTTCAGATTATTCACACCAATGCAGCAATTCTTGGATTCAGAAAACAATTGGGACATGCCGATTATTATCCAAACGGTGGTGAATTCCAACCTGGTTGTACGGCAGATATCACTGGTTCATGTTCTCATAAGAAGTCATATGAATATTTCGCAGAATCGATTCTCACTGGGGGATTTATGGCAAGTCGTGTGATGCATTTGATGACTACAATAAGGGAAAATGTAACAATAGTGAGATTTCAGAGATGGGCTCATTATCACTAGACCTAAAGTAAGCAAAATGTATAATAGTATTGTTAAAAATTTTTGGGGACACCAAATTGGAACTAGAAATTATTGGCGCCATTTGGAGGTCTTGTGATCTGTTATGATCGAGTTTGAAAATATACAAATCCATACCAACCCCAAACCGCGCTCTCAGATTCCGAGTATAAGATTTCCTCAAAATGTTATCTGTCGTCGAAAGTTCTAGTTAATTTTTTGGCCAAGTGACCATATAGAGCGTAATCTGATTTTCAGGCCATTGAATAGGACCTCTGTTTTTCATCCAATGATCTAGAAAATGTTGATAGAGGTATTCACAGAAAATGTGCTATCGCCTTGTTATTCAATTATTTGATAAGGAAAAATATAGTTTCTAAAATTCAGTTGCCACAGTTGGTTCTAAGATCAGATATGTTATAGGTCTTTGGGGTATCAAATCTTTTGCAAAAATATCTAAAAAAGTCCTATGAAATGTATTTCAGAAAATTTCCTCACTGTGGCTTCTCTATATATTTTTGAAGTATGTGTATACATTTATTCAAACCATACCAAATTCAGGCTCAACAAAAGCATTAATAATTTCAATACACGTCACAAAAATCACTACCATATTCCGACATGTAAAACTAACGTTTTCTATAAGTCACCCAACCCAACATTAATTGGACTGAGAATTTTCAATGAACTGCCAATCAGTGTGAGGAACTGTTCAACTATATACTCATCTGGTAAACAGTTGAAATTGTTTCTACTTGATAAGTGTTTCAATGTTGTCAGTGAACTTTTTGATACGTAGTGATATATGGTTTTTTCTATTTATTATCTTTGTATCCATACGATGAGTCCTATACAATTTACGTAATTGTCTCAGAGGATAATGCATGTATCTTATCTTATCTTGAAACAAGTCAAAATATAATATTCAACACTTACAAGTCTATTGACTCTCTGACTGGTCACTATATATTTTCTGAAACCTTTTGGAACCAACTCACAGACGCGTTCCCAGAAATGTCCACTGACATGAACCATTTTAACTGATTTATCATTGTTCATATGCTATATTTGTCGATGTAGGGAATCCTTAGTAACAATCATAGTTCATTAACAATAATTTTCATAGATTTCTAGATTTCAAACATAATTTCCTGCTATAACCCTCTTCTCTGGAGCGGTATTTATATGGTCAACACTTGGCTAATTCTAACAGGAACCTCTTCCTAGGATGAGTGACAGGACCATTGGAACAAAACAAATATATTTTCATGTGTTGTGAGCAATAACTTCGAAATATCCTGTTTTCGAAATATCTGTTCGATTACAATTCGAGCTGTGGTAGCGGGTTGAACAATAATAATGATGCTGATCGTGATCGCTTTGATCATCGTTCGTCAGAGTTGACATAGTTATTCTGTGTAGTACTCATACATCATTCTCCAATTGAATGATGATTGTCACTTGACCAATGATATATGCAAACTGTCCATTGCCTCATCCTAATTGATCGAATCAATCCAAATTCTAAAGTTCTTCAATTAAATTAAATTAAATACTTGCAAGAAAATGTCTCTTTTCGAAACAAATCCGTCGAAACTCCCTGGTGCAAGTGTATTTCGAAAAAATTATAACCGTGGAATTTTTCAATTATATGCAGAGACTTATTTCAACTCCTATCGCTTTTGCTTAAATTTGGGAAGTGGGTCTCTATGTAGGCCACTACATTGATCCATATTTCTTCAGTTCATACGTGCAACAAGTTAGACTTGTATATCTTCAAAGGGAAATATTTCTGGTCTCATTATTTTGACATGGAATAAAGATTCAAATAGAATATGAACAAAATACATTCATTACTACTTACAGAATTTTACAAGTTGAAATTCCGACCATTCAAAAAAATTATTAGAAACAAATGAAACAGAATGAATACAAAAAAAACTTGACAGTTCCCATAGATCAATTCGAGTAGAGTCCAGTGTGTTTCAAAAATTCATGACATACGTTGTCTATCAGAAATGTCAGATCATTTTCGATGTATCTCATTCAGTTAGTTAGACACCTGTCAAAATACCAAGTGTGATTATATAGTTGAGGTTATAATGTATTTTTTCTCAATAATAACAAGAGAAATGATTTTGGTGCACCCAATGAATCATTATTGGTAATTCTTAGCGATCGTTTACAAAAGTTGGATATTCCAGAAAAAATCAAAAGGTTTCGGAGTTTAAATAATGTTTTCATAATTGTTTCTGAACAACATATTTGATATTTGAGTTATTGGCTGTACAAACGGATCTGAGACACCCAGTGTTTCTTCCTGAAAAACGAGCAGTAAATTTAAGATGTCTAAAAACCCTGGTGAATGAACTGATTCGATATTGTTTAGATTTGGGCCACTGTTCTTCTAAGTTCCTCAGTGATAGATTCCGTCAAAATGTTTGCTATATCTGCTAATGTGAACATTTCGATCAATCTTATATGAAATTATTTCCGGTGTTTTGTTGGTATCTATGGTTTTCCATCTCTTTGATATAATCTTTTTAGATTCCTGAGTTTGTTCTTCAAACAATCACTCGTTAATCAGTTCATTAGTGCGTGAGGAATTGTTTGATTTTGAGTGGTGTATGTGTAAGGATACTTTTTTTTTTGTAGAATGGGTACATTTGATTTTGTGTGGATAAACCTCCAGATTTTTCGCTGATTTTCGCCTATATTCAATACCAAAGCAGTACAAATCTTGACTAATAATTATATTTCCATAGTTCATAGTATTGTTAGCATTGAATTTCATATTTCTGCAATTTAATACAATTTCCATTTCAATTTCGTCTGTCAAAATAAGAGTTAACTCAAATTCAAATCGTACAAAATACGAAAACAACAGGACAGTTTTTTGTACAATGTTCGGGGCATCGAATTCTAGCTTTGCTATTGGTGAAGTTTGACAGATGTCTCTTTTGAACCAATAGCAAAGCTAGAATTAGAACCCGCGCACAGTTCACCTCAAAAAGAAATCTGAGGAAATGAATATACCCTGTTACTGAATTCAAACTGAATCGAAATTGGCGCCATCTGATACGCTAGTAATCTCTATTATCAAGTAGGCCAAGTGTCGCCAAGTCGATCCCAAACTTCTACAGGTATAAGTGCAAGCACCAGGGTTTTTATACATCTTAAGTAAATTCCAACACTTGTTTCATTTGAGCCAGTCTCTATGTCAGTTATTTCTGCCAAGATCGTACTCTGAGCTTTCATATTTTCTAGCCCATTTGATATATTATTTCCATTGTGAAATTCGTGACAAACGTGTATATGGTTCGTCAACATTTCTAGAGAAATCATCGCCTTATCAACGTTCTCTTATAGTTCGGAAAATTTGTCAATATGGAATAGCCCATTCTTGCTTTCCTTCAAATAAACAACTTTCATCCACATAGTCGTTTCTGCTATATTTCTGTGGGGTTCTATCCGACTTTTGTGGGATGAAACATCAGTTTCCACGGTATCTCCATGATCTTCTGGTCTGACCACTCAGACCAAATGTACGATGTTGTTACCAAATCATTCATTAGGTCAACTAGAAAATCGTGATTTGAGAGCATAATCACATTCAATATCACTCTGTGTGGTCAATAAATATTCCATTTGCAATTATTGTATATCTTGTGAAATAAGAGTACTCAACACTTGAACTGATTTTACATTTTATATACCCCCCTTTAATTGGGGCCGGAAATTAATTGGCAGTTTTTCCCAAATATATCACTATCACTTCGTGATCGATCTATCGAATTTATCTTGTATGATGTCAGGTATATGTAAAATATGACTTTTATTCCATGATTCCAAAGTTCAAGGATATCCATAATAAAATCATCAAATAATTTCGAATCAATTCGATGATTTTAGCAAAACACAAAGAGAGATATGAAGAAAGTCATTTAGAATGAAATAAAAAAAGACTTCCTACTATGACTGATCGAAATAAGTTTGCACAGCTCAAAATACCTTCCATCAAGTAGTTCAATGTGATATCAGAATTGTCCAATGTTTTATAATACATTGAGATATATTGAACTGTTTTTCTCATAGATTATAAATAACAGAAATAAATATACTGCTTCAGTTGGTATTCCATTGCATCGTCTTGATTTTTTTTTCAGTGCCTATGGGACCTACTATCTGACGACGAACGACAAATCACCATACGCCAGAGGATAGAAATAAAAATTGGTATTATTCAATAAATGCATACCTTCCGATGTATCGTGTATCAATCCTCATGGAATGCAACCCATAATACTGTTTCTTTCGTCCACATTCAATTCAGAATGGAGAACAGAGCCCATTCATTGATACAAAAAAGAGGTAGACAAACCAGCTGAAATGAAATCAGTAAAATCCTCAGGCATACCACCCAAAATAAAATCTGTGAAAACCCCAGTCAGACCTCAATATCGAAATCATTACTATGACTTTGGTGATTTTCCACATATCATCATAGGTATCCAGAGGTCGTGGAATTGAAGATTATGGAATATGAATGCGCTTGAGACTTATTTTTCAATGCCCATATATTTAATTTTTTTAAGGTACCGGATATCGACTTCCATGCTTCTTATTTACGACTGTCTCCTATCATGTTCTACAATGGGTGGGACATTCTCACTCAGCATTGTGTATTGTCATTGTTTCTTTGATTTTTCTGATTTTATTTCTGTATGAGGCAAGCAAACTTAATTGGATACCTAATTTCTATTCTGTCTATAATTGAAGTTTCTATATTCGTCATGCGGTTTTAGTATTTCCAATGTGTTCGAGCGTGGATATGCAGCTACGCGAACATTTGCGGCGAAACATAATTGCCTTTATTTTTCATTCCATGTCCTACCCCGTAACGGATATTTCTACCACTCCGATCATTTAAGGAGAGTCTGATACTTGGAACTTGTTATGAAAGTGAAAATTATTATAAGATTCTTCATTGCGGAAGTTTTGAAACAACTAGTGTTCATTTAATTATATGAGAATTCAAAGTTATAATCACGCGCTTGTATAAAGTATGATTGACAGAACCTCGTAACAAGGATCCAGAAACGTGCCCGTAACCGTGCCCGTGCCCGTGCATGTTTACGTGCCCGTGCATGTTTCCGTGCCCGTGCATCGTGCCCGTGCCCGTGCCCGTGCCCGTGCCCGTGCCCGTGCCCGTGCCCGTGCCCGTGCCCATGCCCATGCGATAATTTTATGGTAAACTTTGGTGCAGAAGGAATCTATAGGTCCAAATCAATGCATGTAGGAAAATGTTCGCCAAGGATATGTCTTGCAAAACTTAAAATCAAATAATAATGCAAACTTTATAGTACTGCAAAAAGCTAGTTCAACAACATAGCTGCCATTATTGTTACGGAAGTAATATTTTGCTGGCATCACTCTAAATATTTGACTAATAAAAAGTTGTTATCTTTCGTGAAGTCCAAAAATGTGCGGCAATTTGAGATACATATTTTTTTCTACGACCGTGCGTTTTCACCCACTTTCACGCACGCATTTGACTTTCGAAAGTTTACTTGAATACTACTACTAGTTGAAAAACTCACTTTCCCGCACTAGTGTGGGAAAATAAAGATATGTCAATTTTGACGTTATTATATACATTTCATTGATTTCACCAATAGTTATTACTATTCTTACTGATTCAGGTTTCAATATTCAATATCACCTAGACTTTTTTTTTGCTTCTCTATTTTTTATTTATTGGAATAAAATAAAAATTGGGATATTTTATATAACTATGTTTTTCAATCAATCCACATAACAATAAACCAAGCTGTGTCAGGTGGTTTAGTATGGTACCCAAAGATTTGCTATGATAACCAAGGTATATTATCAGGACGTCAAGTTTGAAATCCAAGCCTACCTAACCCAGAATGTTACACAGGTCACAGTTTCAGAAATTCTTCGGAAACGTTTCTAACAGATACAGGCGAAGGGATAACCAACATAAAACGTCTTGGAGGCTGGAAGTCAACTGCTGAAAGTTACTTGTAGGACTCCAAAGAACAGAAGAAAACCATCTCAAATAAAATTCTTTCATGTACTAACAACTTAAGACATTTTCAGAAAGCTGTTTTTTTCTGTTTTTAATTATTATGAAGGTGGGGAAGTAAGTGATTTTTATACTGAGATCTCAATCTGCCTACTCCTCAGGTGCAGTCACTTAAGACCAATTCCGTTCTGAATCCCTACCGTTCACCATGAGAGCCCATGCATTTTATACGATCTTTAAAACCTTTTATGTTGGTATTTTTATCTTAAACCTGTTGATTTATCGGGTGTTTCTGGTTACTGTGTTAATTTACTTTAGAATTGAATTCCCTCACTGTATGTATTACCAGTAATATCTATACCATTGAGCATTTTCCTACGGATAGTGTGGCAAATTTGTTACGAAAGACATCACTTGTGGTAGGGACAAACATCAAACCTTCTTTTAAGATAGTGTTATTCAATTGATACAGTTGAATTATTGAAAATAATTAGGTAAATACATTTTTAATAATCACAATGCCAACAAAACATTGGAATTTTGGGAACTGTTTCTCGGATCGTCAATATCCAGAAAAAAAACGTGTTTTCTATACCATTCATAAAAACTCACATTAATGAGGTTAGATGTAATAAGCGGATCCATGCCTCGAGGAGAGTGGATTCAACAAAAGAAAAAATAAATAAATATTCATATGTTTGCTCTGAACATTTTATTGGTGGTAAAGGACAAAATGAAAAAATAACCTGATTCTGTTTCTGCAACGATTAGTAAGGTAGGATAGGTAAATGTTGAGGGGTCGTGCTTATGCTCCCTGAAAATCCCTTGAATGACTTTTTCTTACGTGTTTTTGCCTGCTGAACACAAATCCGAAAGCAAAACGCGGTGGTCTCATACCGTTTCTGACATATGTTGACTTTCTCCTTCTTCAAGAGGTCATTTTTAGGCACCGTTTTCACGCACAAATATCACTCACAATAATAATAATAATAATAATAATATTAATATACTTTAAACAACAATGAGTTATCAAAACCATTACAATGATGTCCATAACAAATTGCCGAGAGCATCAGTAAATGAAAGTATACACAGTAAACATACAAGACAAGAAATGAAACATAAATTATGAATAAAACACGAATACCGACGAACCACAGATATATAAATGTATACAACTAGACATACAGTGGTCCCAACAACCTCTTAAGAAAAGAAGTGTGTAAAAGTTCTTTTGGGTCAAGAAGTCTTTGAGACTCCTTCTTTTCACCAGATTAAACTACAGATACCAAAGCACTCATTTTCGGTACAACTTTGCACAAAATATAGCCGGTTTTGCCGAAAAAATGCTAACTTTTCACCTTTGACAGATGAAATTTAGGAAATGTGAAAAGTTAGGTTAGGTGTAAATGTTGAAGAAGGAGTGTTTTTTCGATGAAACCATCTACATTTTGTGCGAAGTTGTACCGAAAATGAGTGATTTGGTAAGGTTTGTCCCTACCGGACTGCTAACGCTGCTAGTGGGGAATTTTTTGTACTTGAAGAAAAAGGCTCATTGTCAATGTCAAGTAGTGTAGTGATGTCAGGGCCGGGTTCAAGAAGGGGCTATGGGACTATCAGCACCCGGCGGTATATTTCAAGAGGCGGCAAAAAGGTAAAGAAAAAGCAAGCAGCAAACTTCAAGCAAACGCGCAAATCGCGATCACGACCACCGCCGCATCAAAAGGACCCTCTTTGTGAAAATTATATTCACTTTGATCTCGAGCGGCAGCGGCGCCTTGGACGCATCAATACAGGCAGCTGGCGGCTGCGGTATAGTTTTCCCAATATCAGTTGCAGAAGCATAAAAAAGTTTTGCGGCGAAATCCTGTGAGCAGCAGTGGCGGAGATAACTAATTTATGTTAGATATATTAATATCCTGAAACCACAGACGCTACTGTTTTTTAATCTTTCAGAGCTATTAAAACACAAATCTAACGCGTGATTTATGACCTCCCTTCGTATAGACACACCTGCCAGCATTGATGTCCGACTTGATTGGCCCAGACGAATGTTGTAAAACAGACAGCAGTCACTCCAGTCCACGTTGACCAGCGGCCTCTTCGTGCCGACGGAGACTGTATACAAGTAGTACAGATTATTTTTCGTTCCGTTTCTTCGCATATACGCTCGTGTTAGCGAAGTGAGTTTTTATTTGCTCCCTATAGAAACAGCTTCTGCAATTGATATTGGATGGACTATACATACTTTCCTTGGAAGAAGAAGGAGAAAAAAGAAGCCGCCCTGGCTCCAGACTGATAGATGCATGTCTGTCAGGGTTTTTTAATTAGATTTGGTATATAACAAAGTAATATTGACGTCCTTATGAATAGAATATCTACTCATCTATTATTGAGTTAATTTCAATATGTTGATGGAAATTTGATTTATAGTCATGTTGAACAGCTTCAAAAAATAGAAAAAAATACTAGTCGAGGAACATGTTTATTCAGTTCTTCTGAATGCAAGATACATCAGTGTGCAGCTGAAAAAAACGTGAGTGGTCGGGGGACCCCCGTCAGGAACGAAGTGCCTTTACGCGGCTTGCGCTAAGTGTTGACTGGTAGAAATCGTCACGTAATACCAAGCAATACGTTACCTTTATATTTTTTTTTCAAAATCCGCCGCCACAGTGAAAGGTATTTTATTCCTGAAAATACATATTATTCGTTATATTATATCAAATTGACGTGCCACATATTCATTGTTATTCATTAATCCAACTTCGGCGTACAAAAAACATAGGATATTATGACCAAAAAAGGATATAATCATTTAAACACAGGTTATATAGAAATTTAAGAAAAATAAAAATATTTTCCACGTACTACTACTCAACGATAATATCCGACTTATTTGCTGTATTTGCTATATTTGCTAAGATATCCCACCGCTCATGTATCAAGAGTAATATCATGAGTGCTAGGGGTTTTATCGCTCAAAGTTTTTTGAAATTTTAGAGAAAGCATTTTACCTGGAACATTTTACGGATTGCGATTTGCGGTCTCATAAAGCGATGCTTGAGTGCTTGTTGACTTTTTGTGTATGGAATATAACTAAATTTTTCAATAAAAATAGTTTCCAGATTTTTAAAAATTTTTAAATATATTGTATCCGGTAATCGGCTAGCGTTACCATATGGTAACAGTCCATTTTTTAATATAAATTGAAGAAAAATTTATTTTGAAACTCAAAATGTATTTGAGAAACGTCTATCAGTAAAATTCCTTCATATTTACTCATAACAAAAAAAAACGCTGTTAAAGTGTTAAGATTGAATCCCAAATGAGTACTGGAGATGTCCTTGTGTGCTGGTTATACTTCTGTCTTTTCATTCGAGTCAGATGACATAGAAATGTTAGGAAGCATTTAGGGGGATTTGAATCTTTTTTCAGACTCTCAAAGTTTCAGGTTTTTACTGAAATATAAATGTTGGTTTTGTTTTCAGTGAAAATTTCCCATTTTTTCCAAAACCTGATCTGTTAGCTTGATTGGTGGCGATTTCGGAATCAATGAATAAATTCTGAAATATACCTTCTCGACCTGCCGCACCGTCGTTTTTTTCCCTTGTGGAATCATTTAGGGACTCTAGGGAGTCGCAGTAATTCGACCGGGAAAAGCACAGCGCTCCTAGCGGTTTTTTTTAACGTTTCAACGTTTAACGCTGTCAATTTTACATTATTTGAAAATGTCAATTATAATCCGCATCGGATTCCAAGAAGTGAATGCGGGTGTTTTTCGAAAAGAAAGCCTCTTAAAAGGGGTAGGTTTATTGAAAAGTTGCCACACAGACAACGTCTATGAACGAGCTGATGGCAATTTTGTGATCATTTGTGGAAGAGTTTTGCGGAAACTCCAGGAGCTCAAAGTTCAAAGACGAATACGAATTATTATGAAGTCACAGTTGAGGTAAGTTCAAATAAGGTACTGAATATATTGAATAAAAATAATCTTAAGTTTATGGTTTATACATCCACAAATAAAAATTGTCAGTGCGTTTTATTTCATTTCTAATTATTCCAGAATAAAACCACAGAAATATTTCTGTGTCCACTTTAGATTACTCACGTTTCATGAAGAAAATCGACCCAACAATCATGGAATCATTATTTCTACTTTCCATTATTTCTACTTCCCATTATTTCAAAATTAGAATATATTTTTTAATTTAATGTTTCTTGTTACTGAACATCAATACTTACTCTTGCGTGCAAACAGCGGCTATACGCTTTTCTCTCCGTTCTTTCAGCCACCATTGCCCCGGAAAACGATAAAAACTGAGCTCAGGATTTTTACACTCAGAATTGAAGCAACCAACGACGCTACAAATTATTTTCGAATCCTTTTTTTTTCACAAAAACTGCACTGGAATCCATGCTGACTGCAGTGAATTCAGTATTGAGACAGCACAATGGTAGGTAGAGAGGGGATAATCACGAGTGGACACGATTGTCATCATGTGCAGCACTGTCATGACATGCAGCGGTTAAAAGGTTACGTTTGTTAGGTTGATAAGTGGGTATCCGATGAAGTTTGTTCAATTTTGTTCACTGTTATCTTGCAAAAAGACCCTGGGGTCCGGGGTAAGTACTTTTCAGTAACGGAAAAAGAAATTATGGCGAATCATATCAAATTAATGATACGTCGTATGTATCACTCTCACCGAATCATTTGGTACGCCTATGGAATTTCTCGTAATAGATTCGCTTCGGACATTTTCGAGAGACAGTTTTTTATGTGGGGAAAGGACAAACATGCTGTCTCAATAGTGAATGCACTCTACACGACAAGCTACCCCAAAATTCAAAAATATCACGGAACGGTGGCGCTGTCAACATACTTCGACTCAAAGAGAGTAAACGTTATCTGAATAGGAGGTCTAAACTCTAGCCAATCGGGATCTTGTGGCATTAACATTGTCATAGTGACGTACGTGGACATGAGTACAGGTGGCCTACGTAACAAACAGAGTGGTCCAATATACATTCAAGAGCCTGTAACTCTCAGATACCAGAGTGCGAAGTCGCTACTCCGCCACTGTCCAGAGAGAATGGTGGCCATGACATGTCCATATACGTCACTATGACTCACAAATGATCTTTCATTCTTTCTATTAGTGTCACCATGTCTTATGGGAATAGACTCTGCCACTCAGATAACGTTTACTTTCTTTGACTTCGACTCCCTATTCAGATGGAGCCTTTGTATGCATGTTGACATCTGCTGACATATCATTATTTCATGTCAAAAAATGAACAGCAACATCAAATTATGAACACTTCCAGATAGATCTACACAAATGATCACTTTTCAAATATATTTGAATGAAAAATAAATAGTTCTTTTCGAGTGTCTACAGGTGAGATTTTTGTCGAGATGCTACCCAAAATATTGAATAAAATATGTTTTGTCCATTTTGTGAAACACGAAATTAGATTCGTGTTATCTCAAGGGTCTGAAGAAAGGATTCAATGAATGCTTTGCAAGTAAGAAAGAACAAAAAAACTTTACGAGATTCACGTCATTCAATTCATTCGTTGCAAAATGAACTATTACATTTCACTAAATGAATACTTATGAGAATTCAGTTTTCAGTTCCATTTCCAAATCATTATCATAAGAGAGTAAGAGCCGCTTCAGGCTACTTTTTTTTCGAGGTTAGATTGTATTCCGATTAGTCTCTCGGAAGTTGATTGAGCAAATGATATAATTTTTTCAGATCCCTTCGTGTTGGGTGATGCTGAAACAGTTGAATGATATCGTTTCCAATTACGTTATCGTTGAAAAAACACCAGGGGAGTACATGAAAGAAAAATTGTCAGGTTTATTACCGACCCTTGTGGCTGTGGAGTCAGATATAATATTCTACTTTTGTAGTAGAAAAGAAAAATCCCCCAGAGAAATCGATAGAAACGACCCGAAGTCAATATAAAAAGTTCCTATTCACCAAGAAAAGACACCTATTTCATAGTACATGGATGGAACACAGACTTCAGTTCAGAGATGGTGGTAACAGTAAGCGATGCAATTTTGAAAGCGAAGGACGTCAATGTTTTTCGAGTGGATTGGAGTAAATTTTCTAACAAAAATTACGTAGAGGCGTTCATAGCTGCACCATATGTTGGTCGGTTATTGGGAGAATTCATAAAAAGAATGGTTAAAAATAATGGTTTGAAATTAAAAAGATCCACCATTGTTGGGCATTCACTTGGAGCTCATATAGGAGGACGAGCAGGCGCTGATTTAGAAGGTCAAATCGGAGTTATTGTGGGTATGTTATTGGTTCCATGCGTTTTCGTCCCCGGACAAAATCTCTCCGACAAAATATTCCCAGAAAAATATCCCTGGACAAAATATTTCCGAAACAAAATATCCCCAAGACAAAACATCCCCAGATATGAGACCACCAAGACGAAATATTCCTGGACGAACATACACACACACGACAAAAATAATTTTCAGTTGTAAATTCTCAAAAACATATTTTTGGTCAAGTCTGGAACTAAGCAAACAGAGAGGCCATACCCGCACTTGAAGCACACACTAGGTCCGATACACACACTAGGTCAACTGTTGTTGTAGTAGTTGTCGAATCGGTTATTGAAGACCTTCATGGATGGAGTTGTATGAAATGTAAAATTATATGAATATAAATATGTACTCTATGTGGTTTGACAAGTGAAACTGACAGGTCAGGAATGGATCTCGCAATTATATTCAGGCCAACGACACCTGACGTGTGTCACTTGGAAATAGTTACAGAGGTGCCAACTGTTAGCTCAGTACCAACTGATGTTACCAGGTGGCGGTAATGTTGAAAAAAAACCATCATTTTATAATACATTGTTGTTAGTTTTGATTGATATCTAAAGACAATAAATAAGAGATCACACTAAAATGGTTATAATCTGTTTTTTTTTCTGATATTTTATATTTCATTGTTGTCAATTTTGATTCATATCTGAAGACAATAAATAAGACTTGATCTCACTCAAATAGTTAAAATCTGTTTTTTTTATTCATACAATTGTTTTCTTGGAAAATGAAAGCCATTTCTGAGAATGTTCTCTATGATGTATGTGACTCTGTCTCTAGCACTTTCACTGAATCGTAATTCATTCAGATTTGACCACCAGGTGAATTACGATTCAGTGAAAGTTCTAGCGATAGAGTCACATACATCCAAGATGAATTCCTAGAAATGGAAATTTCCCAAGAAAACAATTGTATTAACAAAAAAACAGATATCAACCATTTGAGTGAGATCTACGATTATTTATTGTCCTTATATATCAATCGAAATTGACAACAATGTAATATAAAATAATAGTTATTTTTGACATTACCGCCACCTGGTAACATCAACTATTTCCGAGTGACACCTGTCAGGTGTCGTTGGCTTAAATGTAATTGCGAGATTTATTCCTAAACCGTCAGTTTCACTTGTCACACCACATAGAGTACAAATTTATATCTATATAATTTCAAACAACGCTAATGTGGTTGTAGTAACTTTGAACTCCGTTTTATTCCTTGATCTACGTTTTTTTCTTTGTATCACTATGTTAGATAAATATGTTTAACATCATTGAAACCAACCTCAACAAAGTTTCAAGTAGCATAATGTTTCGAACTTGAATATGTATACTATTGTTTTTTTTAATCTATTGTAGTCTCCCTGATGACGGAAATAAACATTTCCGAAAGCTTGGATAAACCTTAAAGAGTTAACGTTTTCATTGCTGCTTACCCCAATATCCCTAGTTTGAATTGAAACAGATTATCGATAGTGACATCTATAATCTGTGCGGTGAAGCTTAAACCTAATATCGTGGAATTTTAATATCACGAGATTTCGTGCACATTAACAGGTCACCAACAAATTGTCAGATAGGCCCACAATAGTCGTACTCCTCATGCGTTTAACGATAATATATATATATATATATATATATATATATATATATATATATATATATATATATATATATATAATATAAGTGTGTGGGAAGTATTTGCTGACAGTTAGGTACAAAACTAGGGATATTGGGGTAAGCAGCAATGAAAAAGTAAACTCTTTCAGGTTTATCCAAGCTTTCGGAAATGTTTATTTCCATCATCAGGGAGAAACTTTGTTGAGGTTGGTTTCAATGATGTTAAACATATTCATCTAACATAGTGATACAAAAACAAAAATGTAGATCGAGGAATAAAACGAAGTTCAAAGTTACTACAACCACATTAGCGTTGTTTAAAATTATATAAATATAACTGTGTACTCTATGTGGTGTGACAAGAGAAACTGTTCAAGTTGAACAGTTCCCAATTACACGCCATCCAATGATTTCAGTGAGCAACGTTGTTGGTGATTGAGATATCTAACAAAATGAGGAATTTCAGTTGCATAATAGTGCATAATATGCCGATTCACATGGCTATTTTTGTGAAACGTGGCTTCGTCCGAAAATAGAACATCCTAAAAAAAAACAGGTTCTCGGTTGATTTTATCTACACCCCATCGGCAAAACCGCATTCGCTTTGGAAAATCTCTTTCAGCCAGCTCCTGCATCAACTGCATATGATATGGATGGTAATTGCATTTCCTCACCATCCGAGAAACACTACTTTGATTCCCACTCCCTACTCAAAATACGTCTACTCACATGGGGACTCTCTGTAATATGCAATGCAATATCGAGAGTATTTTCATCATTTGTTACAGGACAAGCACGTTCAAACGTTTCGAAAAATACTTTACCGGTTTCCTCAAATCTTGTTTTGAGGTCTCGAAATACTCGCTGGTCTGGATGTCTTCTCTCAGTAAACTTTTGTTCGTATAATCTAAATGCCAGTGAGCAATTGCCATCACTTTTCCCCAAAGCATACACCATTTCAACCATGTCCTCTGAACGATAATTCATAATGCCACTATAATTTTTAAAACAACTGGACTGCAGTTTGACAATAACCTCTATTTACAAATTCCGCAAGTAATTTTTTCAGCGTAAGTCATGGATAACCAAACTAGAAAAAATAGTTAAATTAGAAAATTTCTTTTACAATGCTAGTTATTCATGAGTTGCCAAGAATGCTTCTGAAGATGGAAAAAAATATTAAATTCAGTATCAGTATTTTATATGAACAAACACATAGATACAAAAATCTATAGAATTGTTGATTCGATATTGAACAATTCCTTTAAACCAGAACTAAAAGTTATTTCAGGTACACGATATGGAATTAAAAGTGTAGAGTTATTAAAAAGGAGTTGATATAAATGAAAATATACAGGGTGTTCATTTGGAAAAAATCATAATACCGATGTTTGAAAATGCCTAAGTTTGTGTTGTTGTATCGAACATCCTGTACAATTTATTCCAAATTCTTGGTATTCTCAATGAACATCATCATATCGTCCAACGATTCCCCAATTATCTTTACTGAATATTTCGAAATTGAAATAGGTAATTTTTCGAAAAGAAGTCTACAAAATAGATTTCATTTGAATAACTCGGCAACGCCGCAACGGAATTCAAAATTGAAAGAATCGTTGAGCAGCCAATGGAACAGCCGATCGGAATATATGAAAATATATCAGGTGTTCCATTTGAAAAAGACTTTGGTTAGCCACGCATCAATGATGCACCCTGTATGAATGAAAATTATTTTGGAAGGTGGTCTCAGTTGATCCCTTTACAAAAAAATCTAAGAAATCGAAATAGTGATACATAAGGAGAATAACCCGGGAATCTTGTTACTCACCCTGTATATATATATATATATATATATATATATACAATGACTGGAAAGTGGTTATTGTTTTAAGCGTCAAAGATGTTGGAAGATATACGAACAGAACATTTTATACAAGAATTTCGATGGACTGTATAGCTTATAGAAATGCAGAAACACTGAAAATAATCATTGGAAATTACGATGATTTCTTTTCATGGTACCTTACATAGAAAATCCCCAGACGAGTCAAATAAGATGAGGGATAGGCTGACGGAGCAACTCTAGCATATTCAAAGAATTAAACAATACCGTATCAAGATGCACCAAGGAGTTATCTGGGATGAACTCAATGAATGATCTTATTTTTATAATCACCCAAACTTCATTTTTTTCAGGATTGGATCCTGCTGGACCAATGTTCCTTCAAGATATAACTGGAAATCGTCTGGCATCTTCGAATGCGAAATTTGTTCAAGTGATCCACACCTCTGGACTTTTCGGATACCAAAATCAATTGGGTCATGCTGATTATTATCCAAATGGTGGTGAAATTCAAGCGATTTCTCATATTCACGTTCCCATACGATGGCTTTCGAATATTATGCAGAATCATTACTTACGGGGGGATTTATAGCAAAATCATGTACTAGTTACGACGACTACATGGCAGGAAAATGTGGTAAAAATAAGAAATCGAAAATGGGGACGTTATCAATAGACAAAAAGTAAGCTGAAATTCAGTAATCGATTCCATCAACTCCGTTGAGGCAGAAGTCTCACTGACATTTTTCACTCGAGTTCCAATACATTTTGGTGAAAGGGAGTATTATCGAAAATTGATTACCAACTAAACCAATATGAAGAGTGCAATCAGTTGAAGCGGTCGAATACCGTTAATCATAAAATCTTGGATAGGTTTCATTTAGGAATTCTATAAGTAATCACGAGTATTCATCTTTCATACATAACTTCAAAATAACTAATCATTTTCTCAACATTTTGAATACCTATATAAAAAATCAGCTGTGGCACACCTCAGAACTTGTCAATTTGCCGGTCAAATAACCAAGTGAGATATTCGACCCCAGTCAATTGAGTGGTCCTGCACCAAACATGGGTCGTCCGAGTCAAAGCTCCGGTGAGCGGCCGTCTCGGATTGTAAACCCAGGGGAAAAATTAAACATTCGTAGCACCAAACTGGAAAACGGTGGAAAGCTCCAACAGAAGATTGGATTTGTTTTTTTTTTGTTGTGTTCCTCCCTGCCGAATTCAGTTCCAATCCATCGGAGAGATTTTGATTAATTGAATGGCAAAATTTTGAATTTTGCCATTTTTCATTTTTGACAGATGTCAGTTGGAGAAATCGTTCATACTATTCTGGGTACAGTTTTTCGAGGGCTTTCAAATGACATATTGCAAGTCAAGTTCCGTGCGCTTTAGTTTCTGTCATTTTTTGATAGTGACACCTCCGATTTACAGATGACAGCCAGAAGCGAATGGTCGCATTCAGGGCGAAAACTGTATTTCCATAACAAATTTCAGTTCGGCTGTTATCGTGGAAGATTATAGACAGACACACACATACACAGGCAGACTTCACTCTGGAAATGTTTGCAATCTTCTCGAGGAACCTCAAAACGAATATTTTCGTCGACATACTTTTTTTTTCGCACGATTACATTATCTCACCACTAGGGAGGCCGATCAAGTAAAATACTATTGAGAGAAATAACAACACATTAGATCGTAAAATTACATTTTCAATTAGCTTAGATATGAACATAGATGTTTAACTTGGAGAAAAATAATGCAATGTAATGATGTACGTGTTTAAACCTCCAGTAGAGATAATAGATTATTTTCGGTTCTTGTCTTTGGAATTGTGCCTCTACAAACGTCAATATGTGAAAACAAAGCGATTCAATTCGAAAGTGAGGAACAGATAGTATGAGTTTGTCAACATACCTTCTGGAGGAGTTCATGATATATTAAACAATTATAACAATAACTCACAGTTCACAGAAGAAAAAGGGACTGATAACTTTATTCCGTTTCTGAATATTTAATATTTTCTACAATAGTAGTCCATATTTGAGGAACAAATTTGGTGAAATCGAACTTTGACATACAAAATGTGCTTAGCTCAAACCTGGTTACGTCAGCATCAAATCTCATCTTTACTATTGACAAATTTCAATTATTGTAGGAACTCTTTGAAACACGGTAGTATTCTAATGTATGTCGGAAAAAAAAATTTGAAAAGGTCGAGGATTTACCACAAGAAGAAATTTTTAAATTCTCAGCTATTAAGTTAACTGACCTAAACATCGTTATAATCATGATTTACAAATAACCCATAATTGGCAATGTGAATCGATTCTTCAAGAAATTCTCGATAATTAATGTATTCATTTATTTATTTCAATATGGTCATTTACATAACATGTGGACAAGTCACTAATACTAATACATACTAAAAGTCACTAACATTAGAAAGGATTAAAAAAGGGAACAATTACATATACATTTACACAGTATATATTTACATATGAGTTAACAATAATTTGAACATATTTATATTAAAGATTATTATCGAAATATTCTTCCAACGAGTATAAAGAGTGCTGCAATAGTAGTTTTTTTGTTTGATGTTTGAAGGTTTTGACATCTGTTACATTTTTCAGTACATTTGGTAAGTGGTTATATAATTTTGAAGGCATTACAGCACAACTTTCCGCCGTTGAGGTAGTCTGATTACCGACTTCGATCTCATATTGTAATTGACGAAATCCCCAGATACATCATACTTAGATATATTTTTTCCAACAAATACTGTACATTTGAATATGTGAAGTGATATGAATTACCGGTTACTTTATATGCCGATGACCCTACGATATTAAATATCAGCCAAGTTATAAGTAAGCTGAAAACATATAAATATTGAAACAACAGCAAAAGCTTCAGACCGGTGTTCTGCGAACAATATAAAATTCAATACAGAAAAAACAAATGAGATAGTTTTTCTGAATCAAAAACCACAAAATAGCGTTGAGTTATTAGGTAATAATATTGACACAAGATTGAATTGAAAAAATCATATTGATCGTACAGCAAAAAACAATTATTGAATTAGTATACCAAATCAGGAGAGTCACAGAAGTTACCACTGCCCTTAGATACTACTACAGTAACTTTCACAACATTTTTGCTTATGGGCTTCTATTGTGCGGCAACTCCTCAGGAAGTGGAAGAATCTTCAAAATCCAGAAGAAACGTGTACGTATAAAGGCCGGGACATACTCATGCACCGTTCGGAAGAGTGTATGCCGAGGAAAATGGTACTGGACTCCGAACAGCGTAGTTCACACCTTTCCGGCACGTGCCCATTCCTACTCCCACCCGACTCTGTTCCTGCATTTGCAACATTATCCGATCATGCAGTCTATTCGTTTTCCGACTGCAGGATGCGTGGCGCTTGGTATTTTCTCTTTGTGTTTGAGTGACCAGATCAAAGAACAGTACCAAAACTCCGACTACAAGACATGGTCTGGAAAAAAGTCGCGAAGGAATAAAATGTCGAAGGTAGGACCATAAATACCTACAGAAGAAGACACCAACCTTAAATTTTTCAATAAAGTTTTATTCACGGCAAAAAAAATCATTTTGGGTTTTTCTTTCTTTTTATTGTACATCAAATTGTAGGAATTTCAAAGGAAAATAAAAAGAGGACATTAGGTAAGTTGATTAGTATATTACCCCAATAAAACTGCAAAACGGTGTCGAGAAGTGATTTCTCTTCTGAAATATGTGTCTTGCTCAGACACATTTTCTTGAAGTTTGAGTTCAGGATTGAACGCTGACATCGACATTCTAAAATATTGATGAAATTTTGTGTCGTGGTCCAACAGATGAGGTAAAAGTATGGAAAACTCTCCTTCTGCAGATCTTCTTCTCCAAGCAGCATGTACCCAAAAGATGCATGTTCCGCTGTTCTGTATGGAATATTTCCGATTTCCTGAATCTTCTTCTGAACAAAGTGCCACCATGGCTAAATCGAGGTTGCTGAAATGTTTAACATTTTAGACGCGATATTGTTTGAATCGAGATTGAAGAGTGGCGAGTATAACGAGCCGAAGTCGGAAGCGTATATGACATGTGTGCTCACCCCTATTCCGATCCCTCACCGATCCTATTCTTGGGGCAACCACGGACCGAAGTCGGATCGTAGGGGTCTATGACAAGTGTGTCCCGGTCTCAATTAGGCAAGCGGGTTTCAGGGATCACTCAAGCCGTTTGAAAAGCTCGATATCCTAACTCTCCCTTCAGCATTCAGTTCACAATGCCTCATGTTTGTGAGGGAAAATGAGACTTCACTTTCCTCCAACTCATACAACCACACTTATGACACCAGAAATAAAAAATATTCGACCATTCCGTACCACTGGCTGAAAGAAACAACTAATAATACCTTCCTCAAGATGTTCAACAAACTGCCGAGTGCACTAAGCAATATCTAGACTAAGCAAGTTAAAGCAGCAATTACAATTTTTTTATTGAATGTTTTTATTCAATCGAAGATTTTTTTGTCTTTTCGTTCAGTGAGACACCCCGTGCACTCGTTCCAAATATGTCAACTCACCATATGGTCTTTATTTCAACGAAGAATACTTCTATTTCCTCTACAAATGTATGTATATGTTTGCATATGTTAATGTAATCTGTATTTTACTTTTGTCATTGCTTGTTACAATAATCTTGTTAACTTCTACTCATTCTCACGTTCTAATTTGTGGCAACCTTTAATGTGATATACATAGCTTAGAATTATAATTATTACCATTATAATTATGAAACTGATTAGTACAGAAAACAACGAAGTTATCCCAAAGTGGTACAGAAAACCTCCAGATAGTAAAAGACTCATCAATATTTTTCATATCACCCAACCAAAATCAAAATAAACATGATTTGATCGTGTGGTAAATGTACAAGAAGAGTCTGAACATTTTCATTGCAAGCTGTTTGCCAAAGGTACTCAGTTAGTGATGAAAATGAACTAACATCGCTATATTCAAATTGATAGATAACGTCAGAACTAGTAGATGAAGTCAACACAGCTTTGAGACACTTATCGAATCCCAATTATCGAATCATCAGTTGTAAGAACACGCAAGACAAACAGAATTGTTGTATCGTTTCAAACATAATAATATGGCGATCATCGTGAGAAACCTAGTGATTCAGAATAACACGTGAACACTGTTGCCAGTTAAGGTCTTCAGGATTCCCGCACGCGCATGTTGTGCAATACATTGCTTTCTATGAACGAACATTTGTCAGATTCTACTACTGTTTTCTGATTGGCTGGCAAATGGAAGAAATAACTCAGCAACCAATAAAAAAATAGTACGCGAGGGGCAAGAGAAGTAATTTGAACATTCTTGTATTAACCAAAAGTCTTAGTAAAAGTATTTTGTGCACATTTAACAAAATGTAAAAAAATAAATAATAAAAAATTTCAAAAATAAACCATTTTTGTCAACTGCCAATTGCTCTCAATGTGTCAATCGTGAAATTAACAGAGTACAAATGGATTTTGGAACCATCAGGAGGAAATTAGCCAACAACTATTATAACTGCTAACTCTAAAATATTCCTCTGAGATATTCTAGAACTCAAAGCAAATTTGAGTCCCAAGTTAAACACTTTGATCTGTTCGTCATCGAAAACAGTGTCTCATAGATTTTTCTCCCTATCTCTAAAAATTGTTTTGCATTTTTTCTGTTAGATTTTCATAGATTTTTTTCCATTTTTAATTAAGTTGAATATTTTTTTACTTTATATAGCTAGAAAACATAAATTGGACATGGTCAACAAAAACTTATCCAACTTCATTGAACAAAAAATAAATCATTCGAAAAACAAACAAAAAAATGCAAGAAATTCTAAGATTCAGATACTATTTTGATAGCTAAGAGATGGAGCTGTTGAACTTGGGATTAGACTTTGCTTTTGGTTCTGAAGTATCTGAGACGATAATTGTAGAGTTTGCAGTTGTAATAGAACAATTACCAACAGGTTATTCTGGAAAATTGTATCCGTAACGATCCTCAGAATATCCTTTATAGAGATAAAAATTAAAAATGAGTTTTCATACATATAAAACATTTCCAATAAATTGAAAAAAACCAAAAGTAATGATCTTGTATTTCCAAAATCAGCCGAGAGGGGTTGTTTTAGTATTCTGGAAAAATCGGACTATGTCGACAATGTAGATTTTTTTTTCTGAATATACACTCAATATTCCATCTGCCCACCCACAATTGATTCATAACAAAATTGAAAGAATATGAAACAGTAGAAAAATTCTGGAAAAACATTCTGCCCTTCACATTCTATCATCCTTCGCTTATATGGACTTCCCAAAATCTACAAACTTGATATTCCAATAAGACCAGTGGTAAGCTTCACAAATACTTCTTCGTCCATCCTTGCTTTCTTTCTGTATCGTCGTGTCGAAGATCTAACCAATTTTAAAGATTCAATTGGAGAATAACATTCTATAAATCTTCTGATGATAACTGTCTGATGTTGTCCTTCCATGTGAGCAATCTCTCAACTTCAGTCCCACAAGAGAAAACTATATAAGTTAATGAGGTGTTGAGATCTTAGTAATATAAATGAAGAACGAACCGGTAGAATTTCAATGCTTTTGAATCTATATCACGAAATTTCTTTATATTCGATAGCAAATATTACCATTGAATCGAAAGGCTTGCATGGGAATTGTCTGTCATCTCTCCCAGATGATATCTCTGAGAATAATCTGGAGAACTGAAAATATTATTGACATTATCCACTGATACAGATATGTTGATGCTGGTTTGGGGTTCATGAATGCAGATTCAGATACAGATGTTCAGCAGCTGAACAAAATTAATGGAATACAACCCAATATTTCATTCACATTAGAGATTGAATCACAGAATAAATGAGACTTTTGAGACATCACAATACATGAAAACAATAGCAATTTGCAGTTTGGTATGCATGGATATCATCCCCACCAATATAAAATGTTATTTTTCAACTGTTACGTTCACCCGCTTTCAGATATACCTTTACAACCTCTTGAATAGAATGAGGGAATGGACATCCTGGAACAATTAGCTTACAACCACGGTTATGACAATTTTTTTATAAATTTGCTCATTCGAAAATAAAAGATAGAACAAACTGGCATATCCTAATATTGACACAAGAGAAAAAACATTTCAATGACTTTCTTGAACAATAACGTTGCCTAAGAACTGGCAAAGTATACAAAGAGTAGGGTAGGAAATGTCGAAATTTCTTTCGGAACCAATAACAACTTCAACAGACCTTGATGAGTACCTGAACAAACATGAACATTCTTCTTTTGGCTACCACTTGGAGGATAACAGGCACAACTTCAGTCCCGGTATTAATTCGCAGTTTATATGAGGTTACATCAGAGAACATAGTAGGTTCGATTTTCTGAAAGACTCAAGTACCTACATATTGAGAATGAATTACTCAACAACAACCTCAGTCTAAATATAAAAGAAAGTCTGAACAGATCTTCCATTCCACTTCACAAAAGTAAAATTTGGTTATATCAGTTTGACTTGTTGGCTAAATTATGTTCACTTCAAGTTAAACCATAGAACACTTCCTTTTCTACTACTTCTTATCTACTAGTGTTCCAAAATTCATCTCTTCTTTGTTGATTTCAGGATTTTACAAATCGAGATGAGTTGGCAGTTGACAAAGATGTTTCATTTTTTAGTTTTTTTTTATTATGTTTACACTTTGTTACATTTTTATACATTTCACATTGTGAATGTCTTCATTTCACGGGTTGCCTCATTTCTGCCTGACGAGTACGTGATACTTCAATAATAAGTAAAGAAAAAACTATCATACGCTCACGCAGCAGGCAAGAACTGAAGATGTCCCCAAAAGTCGGAAGCGGTTTGCGAATAATTTCAAATGATATATTTCCACCAAATACAAATGTAAAACTTTTGGCAAAGACAAGAATGTTCAAATTTCTTTCGTGCACATCGCTTAGTGTTTTCTGATTGGTCGCTAAGTAAACTCTTCCATTCACCAGCCAATCAGAAAACAGTAGTTGAAGCTGTCAAACGTTTGTTCGTAGGAAGCTTTGTAATGCACAACACCAGGTGCGTACGATGATCTTGAAAACACCACCTGGCAAAAGTGTTCACGTGTTATTCCGAATCACTAGGTCTGTCACGAAGATCGCCGATATTATAAACGATACAACAATACTGTCTGTCTTCTGTGTTCTTACAACTGGTTTTTTGATAACTGTGATTCGATAAGTGCCTCAAAGCTATGATGACTTCATCTAGAAGTTCTGACTTTACCTACCAGTTTTTATACAACGAGGTTCGATTCTTTTCATCACTGATTTAATACCTATAGCAAGCAGTTTCCACTGAAAATGTTGAAGATCTTCTTGTTTATTCACCACACAATCAATCCAACATTCTACATTATTTAAATGTCTATTGCATCCGGCAATTGCTTTAATTCACATCTCTGAGCAGAACAGATGAGGTAAGGCATACAGCGCTTCCCAAAATTTCGTTGAATTTGACAAAGAACAATACATGTTTGAATTTTTTTGTTCGGATTTTTAATCACTGTAATCCGTTATAAAATAGCATTATACACTCATCATCCATGGGTTGTGCTAGAGGGTAGATCATAGATGTGTGTGTGTGTGTCTGGGTGTTTTTTCAAGTTGGGGTTTCTTTTCAATTTTTCAACATGATGTAGAGCTCGTCGAACTATGTAACTTCACAGGAGAATCGCTAAGGCAAAAGTTTTCAAACAATGAAACAATCAATTTTTCAAAATTTTAAAAAGTTTAAATACGGTAAATCACAAATCCGAGTCCATATGGAAGCTTTCAGCGGCGATTGAACTTACAGCGTACTCCTGTTTTATTGGCAACTGAATGAAACAGAAAGACAAGTTTCCAATCACATACACAAAATGAGAGGAACCCATCATAAAACAAATTCCTGCGTGAGCGGTTCTCAGAGTTTGTGGTTATGTATATTTTTATATTCGACTTCTTGAGATGATACGTCACTCAGACAAGTAACGCAAGTGGATCGCATCCATATGGCGAATGGCAGCAGACTATATACATATCTCTAGAGCTGTGGCTTCCAAACAGGCAGCATACCATCGATGGCTAGAAAATCCGGGCCCTGAGACCAGAGCAGCATATGTCGAGGCTAGAGGCATATGCAAAGAGACAATAGAATGCTCAAAAGATGCCCACAATTCCAAAATAAGATCAAAACTTGCTGAATGTCCTAACGGATCCCGTTCATTTTGGTCTTTCGCCAAAGCTGTGGAAAAAAACTTCACTTCCAGCTCATTTCCTCCTCTAACCAAAGAAGATGGAACACTAGCAACGACTGCCCAGAAAAAAGCCAATATCTTTGCGCACCTATTTGCTGGAAATTCCACTCTGGATTCATCGGGAAAACAACCCCCGAACATTACACCTATTGACAGTCACATGCCCGAGATCACCTTTCGCCAACGTACTACCAGAAAGATTTTGCTGGGTCTCAACACCAACACAGCCTGTGGATCTGACGGAATCCCGCCGATTGTTCTCAAGAAATGTGCCCCCGAACTAACACCTGTTCTTTGCAAGTTGTTCAACCACTCTTACAATTTGGGGGTATTTCCGACCAATTGGAAAATTGCAAGAGTACAGCCAGTCCCTGAGAAAGGCAAAAAGGCCCTACCTAGCAACTACAGACCTATCGCACTGCTATCTATTATTTCAAAGGTCATGGAAAAAGCCATCAACATCGAGCTCATGAAATATCTGGAAGACTCAGGAATTGTCAACGATAGGCAATATGGCTTCCGCCATCAGAGATCAACTGGTGATCTGCTCGCTTACGTCTCACTTATATGGCAGCTATCTATTGAAAAGTATGGAGAAACTTTAGCTGTGGCAGTAGATATCTCCAAGGCGTTCGATCGAGTTTGGCACCAGGGACTCCTCGCCAAGCTTCCGTCTTATGGCTTGCCCCCTCAGCTGTGTTCTCTGCTTGCTAGTTTCATCTGACACTCTACTCATAAATGCTGGTGTTCTGCAAGGATCTATTCTCGCACCAACACTATCTCTACTTCACATCAACGACCTGTTGAAAGCAACTTCATGTCCAGTACACAGCTTTGCCGATGATAGTACCCTCCATACCGCTTCATCTTCCAGGGCCCCTATATCAGCCCGTGAAACCAGAAATGAACGAGGAAGAAATGTTAATAACATAAATATGGACTTAGCAACAATTCTCGAGTGGGGATCTAATAACTTGGTAGAATTCAATGCAAACAAAACACAAGCATGTCTTTTCTCTAAAAAAGCCGATCTCACTGTGCCTAACATAACTTTGTCAGGAGTAACCATACCACTGAAGTCATCCATATCGATGCTTGGTATTACTATCAGCAATAACCTTTCCTGGGAAAATCACGTGAGGTCCATTGCCAAAGTGCATCCCAAAACTTGGTTTTTGTTTCGTGCCAAGAGCTATTTCACCCCCACTCAGCTGCTTATGATCTATAAGGCACAGATCCGACCTGTCCTGGAATACTGTTCCCATATTTGGAGCGCGACACCTAAACATATCCTGAGGCTATTGGATTCTGTCCAAAAAATGGCAATTCGTCTCGTCGGTGATGCCTCGCTTACAAACTCGCTCACTTGTCTGGAACACCGTAGAAAAGTTGGCGATTTGTCTCTATTTCATAGATATTTTCATGGGCGATGCTCTTCTGAAATATCAACAATCGTTCCTGCTTTGGCAGTCTCTTCGAGACTAACCCGTCAAGTTGAGTCATCACACCCCTTCGTGGTCACTTTGGAGACCTGCAGAATATCACTTTCCAAAGACTCGTTCATCCAACGAACAGCGAGGCTTTGGAACTCATTGCCTAGGGAGGTGTTCCCCGAGGCATACAACCTCCAGAAATTTAAGAAGAACACCAACTCCTACCTTATTTCCCTTGGTTCCCACGATGTTCTCTGAACATTACAGGATATCCCTTTTCGTGGGAACCAGAACATTAAAAAAAAATCTATATTCGAGGCTTTTGCTTTCCGCTCCATTATATCGCTGTCGAATTTTGTCAGTATTTTCCCAAATTTTAGGTTCATCTACTGTGATTGAGTGATTGATATATACATTTTTTTCTATGGATAAGTGAACATTATGCAGTCTACCAATATAAAATTTTGCAGTGATGCATTTTTATTAACCATCACTTCAAAATTATTCCAAAGCTGATAACAAATATGTGAGTTATTTGTTGAAAATTATCAGAGTAAAAAATATATGTATCCAAGATGAATTGTGTTCCAGGCATTTTCATTCCGATGTTGAACAACCCTTTTTGATGCACCATGTGCAAATTTTACTCCGAACAGGATTCTATAATGTAATGCAGTAAATTAGAATTGAGGTAATGTTTCTTATATATAGAAAAGAACCCTACCGAGAACAAAAAGGTGAGAATTTGTTTCACTTTATATTAAAAACAATAGAAATTATCTCGAACAATATGAAAACGAAAATGCTTCCTTCCATGTCTGAAATCACAGAAAGTTTATCCGAAAATTATTTTTGAGGACAAAATACTAGCCTGACTTGTTAGGAGGTATTCATCAAATTATTTCCTCAAAAAATGGTCATTGGAAGTATTCTGACAAAAAAACTCTTTTTCAGATTTTAGAATTAACCATTTTTTTTTTGAGAGGGTATCATATAAGTCCTGTTCACTAAAATGTAGCCCCGGAAACATCAAGACTGGAAAGGTGAGTATTTCTTAAATATTTCTAATTTTTTTTATTTTCCACTTGATCGTTACTGCTTTATAATACCTTGGCAACGGTTGCTATTACAGACCCATAACGCCCGGGGCGTTATGGAGGTCATTATGAATCATAACGCCCGCTAAATGTTTTTTTCTGTAGTTCAATGAATCAATTACTCAGAATTTTTTATTTATAAGGGACATAAAAAAGGGACTGATTATTTTTTTCAAATAAAATTACAATTTTCAAATGTTTCTGAAAAATTAGTACCAAGTTCTGTGAGTTGACCGATGATGAACTCCTCAATGTGCATTCGGTTTCGTTCAGAACGTTAACATTTTCTTTTTCGGAAACGAAATGGGCTATTTTGTTCTTCGAGGAGATTCTTTCTTCAATATAGCTCTCCGCTACCGTACTACTCTTCCATTTTCCATGTAATTTTAGTGTTTCAAAGGAAGCACCACCTTGAACAAGAAGCGTTGACGACGTTCGGCGTAGACAATGTCCGGTGTAACCTTTCGGGTTTTCCAAATTTAGGTATTTCGCTATGATAGAAGGAACACTTCCTATAGTATTTATACCTACAGGTAACGCAATGCATTTATCATTTCTGTAGGTTGAAAAGAACCTACGTTGTTAACATCCTTTTGGTCGTAGTGCAATGTACTTTTCTACTAAGTTCAAGGCTCCTATTTCGCTTTTTTCAACAATGGTGAAACTTTTTGAGGTGCAGGTCTTGGTTTTGGAACCTTGATCAGTAAAAGGCTCCTCTGTCTTCAGTGTCATCAACTGTCATCTTGACCATTTCATCACGTCTCAAGCCTCCAAATACGCCCATTACCAGAATAACTTTATGTAGCAGAAAAGTATCATCTGAAGCTTTTCTTATGAAAAGTAATACTTGTCCACCTTCCAATACCTTTGATTTTTTAGGAATGTATCCTTTCGAATTAACTTCTAAAAATGCCATCAGTTGACTGAATGCTGATATATTAATATTTTCTTCAACAATCAATATTGATTTCAGCTGTGAGTATTCGATCCATAAACTATTTGCACTATATTGTTTAGACTGAAATAATGTAAAATAAATAAAAAATATCAATATTTTTCATGAGATAAACTCACCAGTTCCTGGAAGTATGCCATTAAGAAAGTTTCATTTACGGTATTCACTATGTTTTCATCTTTCCATTTCAGAAAATGGTCATACTCCTTCCCTTATAAGTGTTTGGATTTCATAGGCAGTAAATTTTCTTACGCTTTTTCAGCTTTGAGCGTCACATTCTGTGGGATCCCCATAATTATTATGAACACAACCGTTTTTAGTTTCCTCCACTAACAAGCTTGTCAATTCTTACAAAAATGCAGCGTCGTTCTATTGACTAAACAACCCTTAGCAACCTCTTCAATGTTGCCATGGCAGTTGCATAGAAGCTAACTTGTGCTCAGTTGCCGACCAGAACGCAGTAAATACTATGAGAAGAAATTTATGAAGTAAACAACGTCGTTTAAGATAATTTTTTCGTGAAAAATAAAATCTTGTATGCACCACGAGCGTTACTAGATCCTAACGTTAGGATCTATATAACGCACTTGGTACATAAATAGCTATAACAATACCAGGAGAAAACATGGCAAGTTGATTTCATTCCTTTGTGTCAAATTTTTGCTCTTTTTTTATCATCAATCTGAATGTCAATAGTTAGTGACCATTTCATTCCCCACTCATATACATTGCAGCATTTGTGAAGTATTGATACAGGAACCTCAACACGATTTATTCTTTGTACCATTAAAAAAATACGCAAGGTATATACTTGATGGAAATATATCAGGTACCTCATTCATTCGGGGCAGATTTCTTTTAATACAGAGTGCCTGAAATTTTGGTAGTTTTGATTATATGTTGAATAGAAAACATAATCTAGATCGTTTTTTCAAAGATGATGTGTAAAATTTAATATCAGATGGTCAATTGATAGTCCAGTGAGAAAATCAAATAATAATATTTCTAGAAATATATCTTTTTTCCATTTGATATAATCCAATTTACTAATGATTGAAGATATAATCACAGGGTGGCCCAATGTCATATTACACCCAGTATAATATAATGTACCCCACACAAACAATATTCAAACTCATACAACGCTTGCTCAAACTCTGCAAAGAGCGGCCATTACCATCAGAGGCTTATTAAAAATGTTTATGAAATGTCAAAAATTAGTGTTCATGAATCATTTTCCATATAATATCCATTTATATTTAGTTTGGGTATGAATCAAGAACAACTTTTCAACCACTAATCCCATCTAATCCTTATTAATCTCATCGAAACCATACTGGGTGGGCACATTTGTGTTTTATATTTCACATGACACAGTGGGGAAATCAATTAATCTGGAAATCATCAGAAGGGTAAACTGCATAGGGAAATAAATATTGGCATGCCTCCAAGGAAAATTCATTATTACTGTGTCCTGTCCCATTGGTGGATGAAGGATCTGTGAAGAAATAATTATTTGATCACGAATGTGAAAAAAAAACGTTTTGGCCTTTCTCACTGATTAAGACCAATATTCTGCCAAAGATAAGCCATATTGAAACCAGCAATTGTGTAAAATTTCTTGGAACAACCATCGATAGTAACCTAACGTTCCATCGAGAACTAGACTCATTATGCTCCAAACTTGCAAAAAATACGTTTGCTATTCTACAATTGAAGAAAGAAATTATCAAAGTGAGTTGAAAACGTGTTATTATTCACTTGTCACTCAATCTTTAGTTATAACATAATAATATGGGGCCAATCTACTAATATTGACACTTGTACTACAAAAATGGATTATAAGAATCATATATAATTTGCAATACAGAGGATCTTGTAGAGAGACTTTCAAAAAACAGAGAATACTTACTGTGACCGGAATATATATTCTGAAAATTTCCTGCTTCATTCATGAAAATAAAAATAAATTGACGCTAATCAAGATGTGCATAGATATCAGACCAGGAAAGCACAAGAAATTATCATTTCAAACTTTAGTACGAATACTTTTAAAAAGTCACCTTACTGTGCAGGAAGCTTAATTTATAATAAACTTCCGCTAGAAATCAGATCTGCTGAAACTTTCAATATTTTCAAGAAGAAAATACAAATATTTTTAGTCGAAAAAAGTTTTTATAACCTGCAGGAATTTTTTGATGCATAGCAATCGTCTGAGAGAGTAAATTGTGTAGTGCCTAATACTATATGTTGAAAATGTCTGTCTGCTTGTCTGTCTGTTGATCAAGGAAAAATGTTTTCTGTCTTTTTTTCTCTTCCTTATTTTTTTAAGTCAAGGGAGAATGTTTTTTGTCTTTTTTAATGTTGATTTTGTGTTATAGTTTATACATTTTTTAGTTTTAATGACAAAACCTTGTGTTTCCTGTAACACTTCAATGGCAAATAAATATATATCTATCTATCTATCTATCTATCTTTTTTTTTTTTATTTGAAGGGGTAAAAAATCTTCTGAAGACGCACCAGCCTGTTGTTCTATCGGCTGGCCAGTGTCGGATTCGGACCCTAAGGAACCGCCTACCGACTAAAAAATTTCCCCTTCAGTAGTTTGCAGCATCACCACACCGGAATCCGCTTTCGCATTTCTTCAGTGTGGTGGGCTGTTTCTGTTTTATCAATCTCTCCTATTTCTCTCTTCTTTCTCCTTGGTTTCTATAATTTGTCGGATGGTTTTATACGCTATTTTCCAGCCTTCTTTCGATATCACCAGGCTACTCATCATATTTTCCGCGTTAAATGTCCTTTCCTCTTCCCTCATATACTCATCTCTCACCCGGTGCCATCTAGGACACTCGAAAAGCGTGTGTTCCACGTCATCCACTACCCCGCAGTAAGTACACCTATCTGCCTCCGATCTCTTTCTGTCGTAGAGATATTTTCTATCTATCTATCTATCTATCTATCTATCTTTTTTTTTTTTTTTTTTTTTTTCGAAGGGTAAAAATCTTCTGAAGACGCACCAGCCTGTTGTTCTATCGGTGGCCAGTGTCGGATTCGGTCCCTAAGGAACCGCCTACCGACTAAAAAATTTCCCCTTCAGTAGTTTGCAGCATCTTTACCGACTAAAACCTCTCCTCTCGTCTACCTTACCGCACCGGAATCCGCTTTCGCATTTCTTCAGTGTGGTAGGATGTTATTTACCTTTCTTCTCTCTCTTTAGTCTCAATTATATGACTCTATCTATCTATCTATCTATCTATCTATCTATCTATCATCTATCTATCCATCTATCTATCTATCTATCTATACAGTCTTAATAACATGCTGATATTCAAGGAAGTCATTCTTGGGTCCATTTTGAGAAAAAGAACTCCAAATCAACATATGTTCTAAATGTCTTAACTTCTGAACAAGGTGCTAAAGTTTTGAGATTTTTTTATGATAACTTTGGTATGACCCTGGATATTTCTGTGAAATGTATCACGTATTAAAACGCACTTGCTGCTGTATAACATAATGTTTTATTATTGCCAGTGGTGTTCGTGCGGGATTGGCACTGAATCATTTTGAAGAGAAAACTGATACGCCACTGCTTTTTCTTTAAGTAAAAACCATTAGTGGAATCCTCATTTCCTTGTGGGCAAATTTGTTCTCCTGATTTTTTTAGTTTGACGTACGGTTTTCGCATAAAAAATTAAATTAACTCATCTGCATCTTGCTAGACCACTTACGAGAAAAAACAATGTATGTAACTTTTAACACAAATGTTCCTAAGAGAATGATGTTCAAATGGTAAAATTATAGAATTGAACAAATCTGCATAAATTTTGGAATGCTTATACAAAATTACCCTAAACGCACGAAGAAATATATTGAATCAGATGTTCAAAATGTGAACTTTCTGCAAATATGCAGGCCTCTGCTCTTTTTCTCATGAATTCATTGGAAAATGCCGGGACTATTTCTAATAGTTCCGCTAGAAACTATGTTGCGATTTCTCAACTGCTCTTCAGTATGAATGAGTGTGTTGTGAACCGATGATTTGGGATGACCCCCACAGGAAACTAAACTATTGAGGTCCGGGGACCTAGGTGGCCATGCCTGTAGTCCTCCGTGACCTATCCAGCAATAATTATAATTTTTATTCAAAGATTCTCGCGTCAGAGCACTGAAGTACGCTGGCGCCCAGTCGTGCATGGACCACAGTCGATTTCTTACTAAAATGGGAACAACTTCCATCAAAGCTGGCAATTCTTCTTCGAGAAACTACCGGTAATTATGCTCATTCAACCTCGTATGAAGAAAATAGGGTCCAATTGAATAGTCACCGCATATCAGAGCCCACACATTAACGGAAAAAGGCTCCTGGTGACGGGATTCTAAGATTGCATGTGGGTTTTCTTCAGCCCAAAAATGATTATCGTGGGAGTTTTGGATGGCGTTTTTGGAAAAATTGGCTTCATCGGTGAATACAATTTTAATATCAAATAATGGCTTTCCATACACTTTTTGAGGAAAACATTGACAAAAGTTCATCCGTAATGGAAAGTCGCAAGGGAGTAGCGCCTGAACCCGTTGGATATGGTAGGAATATAATAAAAGTCATGGAAAATTTTCCAAACAAAGATATGTGAGATATTAAAATTATTTCCCATTTTTCGTGTACTCAATCAGGAATTTTCCTCTATTGAATTCAAACCGGTACCTCAATTTCTGGTGTTCCAACAGTACACTACACTCCACGAATGTTCGAAAATGTTCGTGCATACGGAATATTTCTATTTGGAAAGCGGTCTTCATACAACCGCCTGGATTCCAGTGCATTACCATCAGCAAGCCCATACATGTGAGGCATATCTGCAAACTCAGAATACGTAAAATGGACCATGTTTTTACAAGCTTTCATTGAGTTTCACCTGTTAGTTCATTAGTTAGTTCGGGTTAAATCTTGCAAGTGAATTTTGACCGACTTCTAGTCGTCCAATTAACTTGAAATTTGACAAATGTTTATATTTCCGGTGACAATGCATTATATAATTTTTGTTGGAGAAAGTAGATATGCTATACCATTACTGGCCCAGATGGAAGTGGTTACTCCGGTTACTCCCGCCACATGGTCCCGCATTGCCACTGAGGTCTGAGACAGCTGGAAACGTTATGGGGGATCGTTTTGGGGGGCCCAACCATATATAGAAAAAACATGGCTGCCGCTAAGAGAAAAAAAACGTGGCCGCCTATCATTGGAAAAAAACATGGCGGGTGTAGGTTAGGAATTTCAATATGTCCGTTATATGGGGGCCTTGCCTGGGGGTGTTTATCGGCATCGGTAGACTACCACGGAGGTCTGAGACAGGTTGAAGATATCTGGAGGCATTATGGGGGCCCAGCCGTGTATAGAAAAAAATAAGGTGAGGTTTAAAATGGGGGGTAACTACTGGGTTCTTCAGCGGTATCTGGAGGCTGCCACGGAGGTGTGAGATGTCTCGTGACGTTATGGGGGCCCAACCATATATAGGCAAAAATATGGCGGTTGTAGGTTAGGAATTTCAAGATGTCCGTTATGGGGGGCTCCGCCTGGGGTGTTTATCGGTATCGGTAGACTACCACGGGGGGTCTGTGACAACTGGGAACCGCATTTGTGTCCAACCATATTTAGAAAAAAAGATGGCGAATATAGGTTCGGAATTTCAAGATGGCTATTATGGGGGTCGACTATCTTGGGGTATTTATCGTTATCGAGATTCTCCCACAGAGGTCTGAGATGTATGAGAACGTTAAGGGGGCCCAATCATTCATATAAAAAATATAGCGGTTGTAGGTTAAGTTGAGAAAAAAATTTCTGTTATGGAGGACCGACTTCTTGGGGTACTTATCGGTATCGGAGTCTCCACGGAGTCTGAGATGTATGAGAACGTTAAGGGGGCCAATAATTCTAAAAAAAGTTTAAGTTGGGAAAAAAATTTCTGTAATGGAGGCCTAGGAGCCCCCGCCTGTAGGATATTCAGCAGTCTCTGGAGGTTGCCACTGAGGTCTGAAACAGCTGGCGTACGTTATGAAGGCATGGGGCATGGGCATGGAGCCGTATTGGAGCTCGCAGTCATAGAGAAGGAAAAAGTATGACGGTTTTAGGTTAAGAATTTCATTATATATCCGTTATGGGGGCCAATCCGACAAGAAAGCCAATTAATATTTTCATTTTCATTCAGTTCTGGACTATTTTCAATGTTTCAAGTCTCTAGCTCATCGGAAAGTTATTCTGAAATTTATTGCTTCTTACTACTATTATTATTATCATTATTACAGACAAACTAACCGACAGACGGACAAGAAAGCGAATTGATATTGCATTTCCATTAGTTCTGGGCTATGTTCAAAGTTTCAAGTCTCTAGCTCATCGGGAAAGTTATTCGGAAATTTATTGCTCCCAACTACTATTTTATTATAATTGATACAGACAAAACCAACAGACAGACGGACAAGAAAGCGAATTAATATTGCATTTTCATTCATTCTGGGCTATGTTCAAAGTTTCAAGTCTATACTTCATCGGGAAGTTAGTT
Source organism: Gonioctena quinquepunctata (assembly GCA_018342105.1). Taxonomy (NCBI): domain Eukaryota; kingdom Metazoa; phylum Arthropoda; class Insecta; order Coleoptera; family Chrysomelidae; genus Gonioctena; species Gonioctena quinquepunctata. The sequence continues at coordinate 67,301 of JAFIRS010004666.1, forward strand.
TGAAATCGAATTATTCTCAATACTACTATTATAATTGATAAAGACAAACCAACAGACAGACGGGCAAGAAAGCGAATTAATATTGCATTTTCATTCAGTTCTGGGTTATGTCTGAAGTTTCAAGTATCTAGTTTATCGGGAAGTTAGTTTGAAATGTATTGCTTCTCACTACTATTATTATCATTCATTGTCCAATGTTGCAATGACGGTAGACGTCTAGGATTTCCAAACATACATCCTGTATAAGCACACCAAAAATTCATTGTAAATTCCATGAATAAAATATCAGACTGATATGTTGAAAACCAAATACATTTTCTTAGATCGCGTTCTCTATACACATACAAAAATTGATGGAAATCCATCATACTAAAAGATACGCTAGAAGAAAAAACAAACCATTCTCCGATCATATCATTCAATAATACATACCTACTTGCCATCTTATGAATATGAATTGATGAAATATGCAGTTCGAAAATAGATTCAGCGAAACAAATCTTTCCATAAACAAAATACATAAACATATTGTTGTTCTTTTCGAAGTTATATAAATAGTAGATAATACCTACTCGATTTCAATTATAACGATATCGCTAAAAAACAAATAAACAATTGATGTTAACTTTGATTGATTGAATATTTTACACTCGCAAAATATGCATTATTGAGATTTTACAGCGTGAACCAAAAAATAATAATTTACCAATGAAAAATTGGTATCGTCAGAGTATACAATGTCGTCATACACACAAATTTGAATTCATTGAAAATCGGCTAATAATTTCCACTGTTCTAAGAGATAGATATATTGCATTTTATTCATTGAAGAACTAGTCAATATTTCCGTATGCTTATCGATAAGTTGGAACCATTCTGACAAGACAGCCAACCATACAGGTTTAAACTTGTTTGGTTTGGGCACACCTGTTTGTGAGTGCATATGACGTCATCAAGAGCTATTGCATTATATTGCGCAATGTTGCATCAGTTCCAAGAGTTTTGATGAGTCATCAGTTTTAAATTACGCAGTAGGGAATTGGTTTACTTGACACTTGACTGATCATAGGCGTCAGACTCATTCTTTTGCTATCCTTTGAACTCAAAGCATCGTTCTGTTTAGTGCTCTCTCTCTGAGTTTGTGTGTGCATCTTTAAACCAAACATCTAAAAACGTAAGTTTTCATTTTATTTTGTATTTGATTTTCCAAATTTTGCTTCAAAAGAATACTTTTTTGTATGCCAAAAGGGCACTTTGAGTTTTTTTTTGTTTCAAACATCTCTTCATATATAGGGGGGGACACTTTGAAATTACTTTTCAGCTTTCTCGTATATACTGGGTGGCATATCCAAACTTTTCAATTCACATGCTAAATTTTTTTTTCAAACTTTTCGTGAACTGACGAATTGTTTTTGCCAACTTTCTCATATATAGGGTGGACACTTTGAAATTATTTTTCAGCTTTCTCGTATATACCGGGTGGCATATCCAAACTTTTCAATTCACATGCTAATTTTTTTTTTCAAACTTCTCGTGAACTGGACGAATTGTGTTTGCCAACTTTCTCATATATAGGGTGGGACACTTTGAAATTATTTTTCAGCTTTCTCGTATATACCGGGTGGCATATCCAAACTTTTAATTCACATGCATTTTTTTTCTTCAACTTTTCGTATATCAAGGGTGTGGACTATAACTTTTTTTGTATACAGAGTGATTTTTGTTTTGTTTTCAAATGTTCTCTATATATGGGTGGAAAACTATGATTTTTTTTTCAAGTTTTAGAGTATTGTTAAATTTATTATCGATGAATATTGCAGATATCAACACCGTGATGAGCTCTATCCACATAGAAGAGACAGCTTTATCAACATTATATAACTTAATGATCGTGGACTATCATAGTCATTTGTGTCTTGACCGTTGATAGAAAAACATCTGTGTTTAGAGAGAGAGAACCAACTATAAAACATATTCTCCTCAGAGTCTCCTCAATCAGTGAAGTGTGAGTATTTCTAGCGTTCCATTACCAATCATTCGGTTTATATCATTCTTTTTAATAACATCCGATCATTTTATTATTATCATTTTTGGTTGAGATAATTTTTTCAGTTTTTCACACGACGAGGCTATAGATATCAACTCTTTTTTTGATCATTGACACACAAGCCTGAACGACACCACAGAGAAACTCATATAAAAATTGTAAAATAACGAAGGTAAAAAAACGCTTCTGGTATACATTACTGTAATCGATGATAATTAAAAGATAAGCACGGAAGATTGGTTAGTCATACACCGCGAGGGCTGTGCGCATGCTCAGAATAGAGTGGTGGTGGGGGGGAAGAGGTAATTTTTCTATAACTCAATGATCGAGGACTATCATAGTCATTTGTGTCTTGACCGTTGAGAGAGAAACATCTGTGTTTAGAGAGAGAACCAACTATGAAATATATTGTCCTCAGAGTCTCCTCAACAATAAAGTGTGAGTATTTCTAGCGTTCCATTACCAATCATTCGATTTATATCATTCTTTTTTATAACATTCGATTTTTATCATTTTTTTATAACATTCGATTTTTTTTCATTATTATAATTATTATTTTTGGTTGAGATAATTTTTTCATTAATATCAAAATGATTAGGGTAGGAAGTGGTGGGGGTGATTTTTCTATAACTTAATGATCGCGGACGTGCAAAGTCATTAGTATTCCAAACTTTGTAGGAGTGAGACGTGTCTCTTTCGTTCTCTCCTAGTTAGATTATTGAGAGTTTCTAGACGGTAAAATATGTAAGTCATTAAAGTGTTCTACATTACCGACTGTACGCTATTTTTTATCATTCTTTTCCATAACATTCAAGTAATTTATTATTCTTAACATTCGATCATTTCAATATTATTTTCGGTTGAGATATTTTTTTTTAATTAATATCAAAATGATGAGGGTAGGAAGTGGTGGGGGTAATTTTTCTATAACTGTATGATCGCAGGAGAGCAGTGTCATTAGCATTCCAAACTTTGTAGGAGTGAGACGTGTCTCTTTCGTTCTCTCCCAGTCATTTAATTGAGTAATCCCAGACTGAAAAGATGTGATTGAATCAAATGTCAATTCAGAGTTCAAAAAAAATATTTATTTTTCGAATGATTGAGAGTTCTTCGAAATTCATATTTTTCCGTTATACTCATAAGTTTTTTTTTTACAGTTATAAAGTGCGGTCCAGCCAATCCATACAATTTTATAAGTGGTCGAGCTACCGCAATACACAGTTTGGGAGACGTCGAACTGAGCTGATCAGATCATCCACGAGTTCAAACCTCGAGAATATTCAATTATCATAAAACCATCCACAACAAAGATACCTGTCTTTGAATTCATCAAAAACTAAGACCATTCATCATCAGCATCAACAAAAACTAAGACCAACCGGTGTCAACTGGAACGAAGTCCATTCATCCATCGTCATCAAAAACTAAGACCAACCGGTGCCAACTGGAACGGCTGTATTCGATTTCATTAAATCAAGGTGAGAGAGAGAGAAAAAACTATATCTGTATTTTGTTTGTGTAGAAGCATTCATTCTTCTCGTTTTTTTTGAATAACCTTGAATTCTGAACAAATTGCCGCTCCCAGCGATGAGATGATTATTAAATACAGGGAGGCTCAAAAACTTCTCAGACAAAAATCCAGTCCAATGGAACGCGAATCATGGCTAGAACATTTGAAGCGCAGTATTCGGCTTTGTAATAAGGGCATCGAAATTTCAGCCAACAGTTCCATTGGGTCACTGCGGAAATTGTTGACAAATTTGGGACATTCAAAAACATGTCGTAATTTCATAAAAAAATTGGGGATGGAGGGTCAAGGGTTGGCTGTCAGAAAAAATCTAAAAAGTCGAGTTGTTTGGGAAGATTTAAAGTCGACGTTCCGGGTACGAGATCGTACAGGCGTTATAATAAATTTGGCTCACAAAGACACAGATCATTTTTTCAAAGACGCTTTCAGCCTTTTCAAACGTAGAATCAATAACATGTTGAAAAAATTCCCCATGCTGGAGGTGAATACTTGTTTTTGTGGGGAATTCGTAAAAATAGGCTCGGATGAGGAAAATCTCGATTTAAAATATCTCAATACTAAAAACGAAGTGATTGATAGGGGAACAGATTCACAGGGGTGGTTCCAGGAATTTGTTTTAGATAAATTGGGTAATAAATTGGAGGAATTTTGTGGGAAAGAAGGCGGGTGGGCATTACGAAAAAACGTAAATTTGGAAGTGAATATCAATCAATCAGGTTTGGGCAAAGGTGGTTCATCTTTCATCGAACTTCCACAAGCCATTGCAACAAAAAAGGCTTGTATTACTGTGCAAAATACCGACGACAACGAATGTTTCGGTTGGGCGGTCGTGTCAGCTTTGTATCCTGTTGGAAAACATGCACAGCGTACATCAAAATACCCTCCTTAGTCGTCCGTACTGAATATGGAGGGGTTGGAATTTCCCATAACTCTCGGCCAAATTTCAAAATTCGAAAAACCCAACGGTATTTCGGTAAATGCTTATATTTTGGAGTTGGTTAAATCTTCAGCGAAAAACGATGACGGACATACATTCTTCACAACTGTACCGACGAGACTTACAAAAGAAAAATTGGCTCGACATGTCAACCTACTAGTGATTCAAAATAAATATTCAGTTGAGTTAAATGATTACGAAGCACCGCCGGAAATTGACGAAGACGAACAGACAGACATTAAATTCCATTATTGCTGGATTAAAGACCTTTCTCGATTAGTCAATTACCAAATAAGTAGGGATGGCCATAAAAAATTCATTTGCGATAGATGTTTGAATTATTTTGGTAGTCTGGAGGAATCAGACAGTCATACTGTTGATTGTGAAAAAGCTAATCACTACAAAATTTTCTTCCCAAAATATGACCATGTCGAGTTCAAGGACTTTGTACACAAGAAATGACCCCCATTCGTCATTTTATTCTGATTTCGAATCGATTTTGGAACCGTTCACTGATGATGAAACCAAGTCCAAAACAGCGAAATACCATAAACACATTCCCTATAGCGCAGGCTTATATTTCAGATGCAATTATGATGATACTTTGTCATATTGCGATAGCCATCGAGGTTTGGATTCGACGGAATGGTTCGCAGAACAATTGAAAGCCATAGCCCAATTCGTTGTGGAAAAATTTTTAAAAATCGCCCCTATGTCCGTCAATCTCATTAGAACGGATTCCACATGCCATATTTGCGAGAAACCCATTGAAAAAGACCAAAAAATTGTAGCTGACCATAATCATTTCACAGGTGCATTTAGAGGTTAGGCCCATTATGTCCCATGCAACCTCAACTACCAAAAATCCTTTGTGGTTCCTATTGTTCTCCATAATCTTAGCGGCTACGACAGTCATTTCATTATTCGAGATATCGCGAAACGAGACAGGGTGAGTCTTCTTCCAATAAACAAGGAAAAATATATATCTTTCACACAATACGACGAACAGACATTGAATTCCGTTTCATTGATTCATTTCGATTCATGGGCGCAAGCCTGGATGAGTTGGTGCGCACATTCAGAGTGAAGATCTCTGTAATACGAAGCGTGAATTTCAAAATTTAAACGATGAACAATTCTCACTAATCACGCGCAAAGGGGTATTCCCCTACGACTTCGTGGATTCCATAGAGAAACTCGAGATTACAGCGTTGCCCGATATCGATAAATTCCACAATCAACTGAACGATTGCGATATCTCCGAGCATGAATACCAACATGCCCAGAAGGTGTGGCTATCGTTCGATTTGCACTACTGGGCGACTACTCTGACTTATTCATGAAAACCGATATTTTATTGCTATGTGACGTCTTTGAAAATTTTCGGCAATTGGGTCACGACACTTTGGACTCGACCCGCTTGGTACTACACCATGCCTGGCTATTCGTGGTCATGCATGTTGGAGTACACAAAGTGTAAGCTGGAGATTATCAAAGATGTCGACATGCTTTTGTTTGTGGAGGAAGGGATTCGGGGCGGTACAAGTCAGTGTTATAACCGATTCTCCCAAGCGAATAATAAATATATGGGGGGGAGGTATGATCCTCAACAACCCTCCAAATATCTATTATACTTGGATGTAAACAACCTCTATGGATGGGCTGTGAGGGAGTATCTACCTTCTGGAGTGTTCAAATGGGTTGAAGATTTCGGATACTTCTAATACAGGTTATATTCTTGAAGACGATTTGGAATACCCTGAAGGGATACACGATGAACACACAGATTTTCCACTTTGTGCGGAACATCGAACTCCTCTAGGTTCAAAATTACCCAAATTATTGACCACCCTGTACAACAAAGAAAACTATGTCGTACATTATCGCATATTGAAACAAGCTTTGGGAAACGGCCTTATTCTCAGAAAAGTTCACTGAGTGTTGCAGTTCAAACAATCGGCATGGCTGCAGCCCTACATTGAATCAAATACAAAATTAAGCGCCCAAGCTACAACCACATTCGGAAAAAACAACTATAAATTGGCCATAAACAGTATTTTCGGAAAGACCATGGAAAATATCAGGAAGCACAGAGTGGTAAAAATGGTCAATAAATGGGAGGGTAGATATGGAGCAAAAAATCTGATAAGTAACCCGAAATTCCACAATCGAACCATCTTCGATGAAAACTTGATGGCTATCGAAATAAACAAGTCTGAACTGCTATTCAATAAACCCCTCTATATCGGTATGGCTATTCTGGATATTTCCAAAATTTGCGTCTACGATTTTCACTATAAATTCATGTTGAAAAAATTCGAGACCAATCAGTGTGAGTTGATGTACACGGATACGGATTCTCTCATGTATGAAATTGAATGCGATGATGTGTATAGAGATTTAATCGGGGAGAACTTGAAAAAATTTGATACCGAGCGACTACCCATGCGAAAACTCGTACGGTATTCCGCAGGTGAACAAGAAAATTCCAGGTTTTATGAAAGATGAAGCGAACTGGTGCATAACGACAGATTTCGTCGGACTCCGTTCAAAATTATACACTTATAAAATTCAGGGTAAAAAATGTGTTAAAAAATCCAAAGGAGTCCGATATAATGTTGTGGAAAATAAAATTTCCTTTGGAGACTATGTTGAATGTCTTAGAGATCAAAAGGAAAAATCAGCTAGTCAACGATGCATCCGTTCATATGCCCATAATGTTTTTAGTATTGAACAAAACAAAATCGTTCTAGTCCATTCGACGATAAAAGAACACTCATCCCCGGATCGGACGATACACTTGCTTGGGGCCATTATAGCATCATGAATGAATAGCCAACCTCCACCCCAACCAACTTGTATTCAATAATCTTTTTTTTTTCTCCAAATTTCCATTTATTGTGTTAGCGTGATAATCGAAAAATGAATGCTTTTTTTTTCTCCATCACTTTCTCTCTCTCACAAAACCATTGTATATATCGAATATATTCAGCCAATTTTGTATTATATTCATTATTATTATTTTTATCCTTATATCATTATTATCATTTATTTTTATTATAATCAATTCTATCATAATCATTTTTATTTTTCATTATTAATTTCAATTTAATCATAATCATTATTAAATCCATACAAATAATCTATTGTTCATACTCAAAAAATATGAATCAATAGAACTAGTGTTATAATGACTTTGATTTTCATTTATTATACAAGAAAAACTTTGAATAAAATGATGGCAGCTCTGTGTCATCACTTCATTCAATGGTTTTCTGAATTGGATAGAGAGACCAGTCCAGACAAGTTTAGACAAGTTCAAACTTGTCTAAACTTGTCTGAACAAGTCGAAGAAACGATGACGTCATTCAGTGTCACCCTGGAACATCAGCGTTCTTTGTGTGTGAGTGACATAACCTCACTTTTAGAGAAAATATAACCTCAAAATTCAAATGAGGTGGGGATTCTAACCTCACTTTTTCAAACATAACCCTCCTTTTAGAGGAACCATAACCTCAAAATTCAAATGGTTAGGGATTCTAACCTTACTTTTTCAAACAAAACCTCACTTTTAGAGAAAACATAACCTCAAAATTTAAATGGGGTGGGGATTCTAACCTTACTTTTCCAAACATAACCTCACTTTTAGAGAAAACATAACCTCAAAATTCAAATGCGGTGGGGATTTTAACCTTACTTTTTCAAACATAACCTCAAAGGTATGTGGGATGAGACAATGAATAAAATTCACAAGTTAATTTTCAAATTCTATATATGATCAATCTCTTTAAGATACAAAAACTATATATCAGCCAATTTAGTATATCATTATTCAAAGAACAAGTTGGAAACGAATCTGTTTACGATTCTGTGGAATGGTTGACGTTACACAAATTCATATGAAGCTTGAATGATGTCATTCCAGCAGTCACTTCCATGCATTTCTCCAAAATCCAGTCAAAATATTTCATTAGATTCAATGCTTCAGAAAAACATAATTTTAAATTGAAAGCTTAAGTATTCAAATATATTTCCAAGAATGATCAAACAATCAAGTATGAGTGAGTGAGCATTGAATGTCCCATTGCAAAGATCAATTTGGATAAATTCGAGAGTTTTAACCGAGTGTCTGCCTTCGGACATTTTGAATACGAAAGTGAGTAATAAATACAAAAATAAGTATAATTTGGCTGAATTCGATGGTTTCGAACCGGAAGAAGAGGGTCTTCAGACATTTTGAAAACGAAAGTGAGTAAATAAAATAAAAAAAAAGGCTGCCATTACTTCAATGGAGGGAGGAATTCCACAGAAAATACTTGACCTACGTTAAATTTCAGGCTAAGTTGAACATCTAGTTGAAAAATCTCTTCGGAATCTCTCATTGTACCTGAAAATAGGAAAGATGGTAGAGGAAATAAAATTCAATGTCATTATACACTATTCTTTATCCAAAAATAAATCATTTACAATTCTTGTTCTATATATTGGAAAATATTCACTTAATACATATCTTATTGTCTGGAGCAATTTCCATGTTTCGGAGGCCAGGTGCAACAATGTCTACCATTTTCAGGGAACAGCAACTTTTTCCATGGTCTCGACGAATTTCTGCCATGACACAACTATATTTTTATATACATGTCAAAGTTTTTTTGCGGTACCCTGCCATTTTTTCAAGTCAAAGTCCTTGACTATGACGAGGGGCATCGTATTAGCTTTGAGACCAACATTCCGAACATGGCTTTTTGAATTGTTCGAAAGTCATTTCGGAAACGATAATCATCGAAAACGTGTCGCAAGTTGATTTCGTCCGTTTGAAGAGCGCAATCATATTGCAGTTGTCACTATCAGCTGTTTGGGTAATTTCAGATGAGTCTGACAGAGATAGATGGCATTGATGTGTTTGTGTTGCACATTGAAATATTCGCGAATTTTCTGTTGTCCATCACAGGCCATCGTCAAAGATGAATATAGAGTGAGATCGAGCATCTTCATAGAAGATTTCATCGTTGTCTCTGAATGGGAAATTACCAACATCTTCCACACCGCTCAGCGCTTCTTCTAGGAATTGATACTGGGCTGATCAAGGTTTCCGAATAGACGTAGATATTTGCAAATTTGGGACCGTTGTCATTCGCCAACAACGACATCACAAGGTTCGTTTTTCCTGATCCGCTAGGACCACAGATTTAAAAGTTTGGAAGGAATTTGGCAATAGGCTGCCATGTTTACTTCCCCCTCCATCACCACCGCCCCCTCGATGGGAAGCGTGTGCTCCTGCTGAACGATCTCCATGTTCTGATCGGAATCTATAGGGTTGGTCGTTTATATATCTTCTCTTGGGTGGCTACCCTTTTTCAGTCCTTTACCCTTATTTGATCCCAATTTTATCTTCTGTGGAATATCTTGGATATTATATTTCTATATTTCCATGATCGGTTTATGTTAATTTTTCCATCAGTTCTCTTGTTGTGCATTGGTTAGCACCAGAATGGTCTTATAATTGAAAATATCTTTATCTGTAAAATTTATTGGTTGGTTTTTTGTTAGAAGTTCCTCCAAACCATCAGTTATTTCAAAGGAATCACTTCCCAGCTTCAATGTACTGCCTTCAATGTTTATAGGTTCTCCATCGATATAATATTGGAATCCGTTCAAAGTAATGCCATAACAGTTGGGATCAGGTAGCAGGGACATGTTTACTCTCCGACGTCTAAACTGCAACTGACACTCGCTGCCACATCAATCATGTTTATAGGAACCTCTTCTAATCTCCAACACCCCTAAGCACCCCTAAACACCCCTAAACACCCCTCAACACCCCTAAACACCCCTAAACACCCCTAAACACCCATAAACACCCCAAAACCCCCAAACACCCCCAAAACACCCATAAACACCCTCAACACCCCTAAACCCCATAACATCCCTAAACACCTAAACATCCATAAAGCACTAAACACCCCATAAACCCATAAACACCCCAAACACTAACACCCTAAACACCCATAAACACCCCTCCAACCCCCTCAATATAAAAAATGAGTATGGACCGCCACCCCATCGAACCTCAGCTGAAATCTATATAACTAGTGATGTCATCGCTGTGACGTCAGTCTTCTTGTTGGTGTACGAGGAGGGTCAGCCGTAAATGATATCAGAATCGTTCAATGTTCGGAATCGCCCAACATTTGCCTACCTGACAAAATTCTCCCAAAAGAAATGTCATCTTTATGAAAAATGACGTTGGTATCCACTTGAGACAGGTCGATACGGACAAATTGAATTTTTGGAGTAATGGAGGGAGAAATATTGGAGGGTCAGTGGTAAAGAATATCAGAACCGTTCAATGTTCGAAGAATCGCCACAAAATTTGCCTACCTTACGAAATTCTCTAATAGAAATGCCATCTTTATGATAATGATGTTGGTATCCGCGACACAGGTCGATACAGACAAATGAATTTTGGAGTATTGGAGGAGAATAAATCTTCAGGCGAACGTTGGGGTATCCTCGAACTCTCTCTCTAAAACTGTCGTCAGTTCAGAAAATTTGATATATGTTTTTGTATTCACACTTTGTTTGACGTTCAAGGACATTGGTCAGACGTCAGCCTATCAGTCAAAGCTAATAGCCAATTACGGGTATATTTACTCGAGGTCTTGTGGAAATGGGTGTTCACAAAGGAGATTAATTTTTCATCATTTTGTTGGTTATATTTATTTCTTTCACTAGTACAAAAAATTTACCCTGTATATATATATATATATATATATATATATACATATATATATATATATATATATATGTAACGGTGATTATTGGGGTATGCGCAAAATGAAAAGTGTACTCTTTAAAAGTTTGT
>JAFIRS010004667.1:0-42500 GCA_018342105.1 Gonioctena quinquepunctata
TTTTCCCCCCAAAACCCCCAATACCCAATCGATGGATCTAATCCCAAAACTCGTCCGCCATCTGGAGCCAATCTTGAATTTTCAAAAATTCCAAATTTCCGCAAAACCCCCTCCCAATTGTAATCAATCTTTAAATCCGAACTCTTCCGCCACAAGCCATCCTGAATTCTGAATTTTGACAGAAAATTCATAATCACCCCCGCCAAAAACCTCCACATCCAATTTTGAATCAATCACCAAAAACAAAACTCGTTCGCCATTTGGAGCCACCATCTTAAATTTAAAATTTTGACCGAAATTCAAATCCCCCCGAAACCCTCCATCCCAAGATTTGCCTAACTAACGAACTAACAAAAAAACAAAAAAAAGCTTAAAAAAACGGTTCATGGAAATTGAAAACGATGAGGTGAACTCCTAAGTCAAGAATTTCCCCCAAAATTTTTTTTTTCGAATTAACTTTCTATTTCCTCTTATTGAAAACAACGTTGAATAGAAAGGATGGGGAAACACACAACAGTATTTTATTAAACGAATCTATACAGTTATATGGAAGTGAGTTCGTATTTTGTTATATAAAAAATTTTTTTTTTAAAAAAAAATGTATATCTTTCCCCCTCTCCAGAATTTTCCTAGGTCCCCCCAAAATATATATATGAAAAATTCAATAATATATATCTTCCAAAGACATGGATGCCGGGTCCCCCTTTCAACATTACAAGTCAAATTAAAAGGCATCTAATATATATATATATATATATATATATAAAATTTATATATATTAATATATATATGTATATATATATATATATATATATTTTTAAATTTCATTTTTTTTTTTTAGATGTTATTTTACTTTTTCTTCACATAATATTTAATTTTTTCCACATCCTCTCAAAACCCCTCTGAATTCAAATGCATTCCCCCACTGAACTTTTCCAGGTAAAATTTTTTTTTCTTAATGGATGAATGGAAAAATTTCATAACTCAATTTTCCTCCTCAGAAAGGTCTTACTCCTCCATTTTTTTCGTTGGTTTTTTTAAAAAAAAAATTTAGTTAAAAAGGAAATTAGAATCAAACCCATAACCATTCATTAAATCCCCTTTTTTTTTCGGTAGCTCGAAATTTTCCCGAACGCAGTGTTCGTCGTCTAAAAAATTGGGAAAATTAATATGGGGTTTCGAAGTGAAATACCTCCCATTTTTTTTTTTTCGTCCACACCTTTCCTCAACATCGGAAAAGTAAAAAAAAATATGCGGTCCTATTTCTTGCCAACCAATTTTTTTTTCCCTTTAATTTAAAAAAACCAAACAGTTGCAATTTTTTTAGTTTAGTGCTCGTTACTTATTTGCACTAATTTCCAGGAAACCACCAAAAAGGTGAAAAACAGATAAACTAGGATAATATTTATCCGTTAAATTGATTCCTCCGAGAGCCGTTCCTTTAAATTTTGGGATACATCACCAGAGCCGACAGCCATCAAGATACGGCTGATTTTAGTTAATTCTACTGCCGATTCATGTAGTCTATAAAAGTCACGGTGGACACAACATCATTCCCTTGTCTTGCCAACCAATTTTTTTTTCCGCTCTTGCGTTAAAAAATTGGCCATTCAGTATTTTTTTTCTCAGTTGAGTGCTCGTTACTGCTTTCGGTGAGATTATTTTCATTTTAAACAACGACCCCAAGCACCCGGGTCCCCTGAATTTTTTTTAATCCTTGTTTGGTCTTGCGAAAATATATGTATTATGTGCGTTGACAACTACCGGAAATAAGAATATATATAGCTACAACTATTTCTTCTTGAAGTAATACAGGTACTGTTCTGCCACGTTTCCCAGGTATCTGCACTAATTTCATGCTCTTTCCAAAGGGGTTAAACTTTTTTGGAGTTCTTCGGTCGATTCTCCAGACCGAATTGGGCTTGAAGCATACTAGGAGATCGTCATGCGTGACATTACCCCTCCCCTCCGTTTATTGAATAGTATTATTCTTGAAAGAGTTGCTTGTGCCAATCGTAACCCAAACAACGGTCTCCCACGGATCATTTTGCAGTAGGACTCTGAATATACAGATTTCGTTCATGAGAAATGTATTCAATTTCAAAAGATCTTGTGTTAGAGGAAGAAGTGAAGTGTTTATCCTTCTCTTAACTAAAGTTGAAAGTGCATTCGACGAAACACGTATTTCCCACTCCAAGTCCAAACGCTGTAGAAAGGAAGGTAATTTTTTATCTTCCTGAAAGTCGCCAACTCTCAATGCTTGCCCTCTTAAAAATCCCACTTTTTTTAAACTATTTCAATTTCCAGAGCCAATGATGGAATCCCCTATAAATTTTCCGGAGGTTTGATATTTGCACTGCATAAAAGCTTTCACCGAATTGACTACGACATCAAAAGTATGGGGATCGATGAAATATTTCCGTTCTTATTGTTGAATTCAGGGTTCCCTCTGATGACTTTCAGTAGTCTCAAGTTGTCGCATTGAGTGTCTGAGTTCCTTCTGACTACTAGCATGCTTTCCGAAAAGTAACATTCCCTCCAAGTATGATACTATCTGTTCGAAAAGCAGATATCTCGTGGTTGAAAACGTATCTTTATTTGGCTTCTAAACCCGGGTCGCCATTGAAAGCATGGAATTCATAAGAATTGCTCGCTGTACGAACTGATTTCACCGGAGATATTATTGGAGGATTTTCCGAATGAAAAACCATGCGAAAGAATATTTGGCCTGAACCCCCCAAAAAAAATAGGAAAAGGGGCCAAAATTTGTTGTGAGGATATTTCCAAATTTTCAACTGGTGGACGTCTGCAAAGTATAAGACTACCATTTTTTTTGATGAAAGAACTTCCATTTATAATAAAAATCGCCCACTCTAATGAGTTCTAAAAATATTTTCTTTTCCGGAGAGTTTTTTTCTTTTGCAAGGATTTTTACTGCTTTTCGTTGTGATTTTTTCAATTCTAAAATGTCTAGCCTTTTTGGGGCATTTTTTATTACATAAATAAAGGGTTTTGTCTTATATCCTCTTTCTTTTCGTTTTGTTCACTCCAATCAAGGTTATTTTCATATTTGATGTTTGGGGATGCTTGAATTTTGGGACTCAAGCATTGACTATTGAGGGATAAACATCCCCATCAGATGTGTCTTCTTTTTTTTTTCCACATATTGGGGAACTCTTATTGAATGAAAAATGTGGTTTCTTATTTTTTGCTTTCGTTTTTTTTTTTATTGCTTTTTTTTGGGACATTTTCTTTTTTCAAGCCAAATTTTCCCCTTACCACTGTCTTCGAAAAGTTCTTTCTATGAATCGGTAATTATTGAATCAGAACTTTCTTTGTATTCATCACTCTTCTCCATATAGTTTTTTTGTTCTGTGTCAAGGTGTAATCTTGCAAAATGGAAATTTTTTTTTCGCGTTTCGATTTCTGATTTCCTTTTTTTGTTCACCAATAAATTTCACATCTGTAGCAGGCTCATTTAATTTTCTCACACAATCATTCTCTTTTATTTCCATTGGTTTCTATCTAGACCCGAATATTCTAGATTTGGAACTTCATATTGAGATATGATAATTCTTTTCAAGGTTCAATTTCCTAATGAACCATTTTGGGTGTCAATAATTGCTTCCCCTGAATGATCCCATCAAGAATAAATTGTTGCCAATGGACATGGTTAACGTTCATTTTCAAAAACGTGATATTGATATTTTCAGAATCATTCTGATTTTTTTATCCATCACTTATCAATGTTATTTTGGTGACCTCACGTATACTCTCAGCTCCATCTCCGTCGTATTTTCCTTAAGCAGGTATGCTTTGGATACTTTCATTTTCACATTGAGCGTTTTGTTTATCTCGTAAATGTTGTTCGTCAACATTGTCATTCGTTTAACACTTTCCATATTTTCCTGTCAAAATATATTTTTTTTCCTCCAAAATGAATTTTTTTCCATCTCGGAAAAACATATGAATCATTGAGTTCAATTTAATTTCGCATTTAACATATTTTTCCATAATCTATTTTTTTTCCCAGATTAATTGTTTTCCTTAGTTTTTTTTTTCCAACCATGTAACCTCATATTTCCTGAGTAGTTCAGTGCGGGGGTCTGTCGACACGACATGTAGAAGGGGTCTGGGAAAAGGCGGTTTGATATATTAATTCCACTAAGAATGAGTTTTCCCATGATAAATTGGTAAAAATAAGGAGTCGATAGAATAACGGCAGAGTTGTTTATTCCAATGTCCATTTTTTTATCCTATTTTGTATGAAAAAGTTGTAAAATTTGTTTGGCTTACCAACCCTAATTTTTAATAAAACCCCAATTTTTCGTTTAACTCTTTCACTCCTAAAAAGTCATATACCCAATTTAACTTGAAATTAATCCTTTTTCGTTAATCGAATATTCATAAATTCTCCACAGAAAAAAAATATAACTAATTTTTTGTTGATTATTGAAAGGGCTTTCGGACATTTATTGGATGATTTTAGAAAAACAAAGTTCTATGCGTTTTTTACAAATAGCGAATCATGGAATGGGATTTATAGAGAATTTCCCAAAATTTTTAAAATTTATTTTTCCCTTATCTCCGGAACCAGGAGAGTAATGCCATATTATTGAGTATTTGGAATAGAAAAAAATTTGCCTTATTCTTGAAGTTCTCGATATACCTAACCTATGCTTAGACTGTAAGTTGAATTCTCAGGTAAAAGGCATTATCAGGATGTCAGATCGCTTTTTGTCAAAATTTTGGGAATAAGAAATATGAATAAAAAACTTCTCAGAGGCAATATTTCCATTCGAATGCACTGAAAAGGAAAATTAATTTTTTCTCGCTAGATGTGTGATGTAGGTTTTTCTATGAGCAACAGATTCAAGAACCTATTTTGTATTAAAACTGAAAACATAAAATAAACTACCTACGTCACATATCCCAGACAATTATTTTTCCCTTTGGAGTAAAATCGAATAAAAGCTTATCTTATTTTTTCATATATTTAATACTTTTCAAAATTCCATAGATTCCGCCCACTCAAATTCTGACAAAAAAATTATCATTTCCGATGCACCTGATGCAGCTTTCCTATGGCGAAACACATGTCGTGGTTTTGTAAACCCATTTTTTTTTAGTGTCCGGTTGTTAACCTTAAATATGGATCTTTCGGATCCTAAAATTTACCAAATTTACCCATCATTCCGAAGTCGCCTTTTTGAAATCTCGAATTTTGACGAAAAACATTATCTCCGAATCTGAAAACCCCTACATACAAATTCTGTATAGAATCGGACCATGATCACAAAACTTATTTTGGAGCCACCATCTTGAAACCCATATTTTGATAAATAATAATGATGTCTGACCTCAAAAATAACCATATAGGTTAAATTTGATCCACTTCTGGTGGACGATAATTTCATTGGGTGAGTATTGCCAACCTCTAGCGTCGCGCCGTCTTGTTACAAGCTTTTATTCAGTTTCACCTGTTCCGATGTCTGTCTGTGGGTTGATATTAAAATTTTATAAGTTAAATTTGATCCACTTCTGGTTGTCCGATCAACGTGAAGTTTGACAGGTGTTCAAAATTCCGATGACAATGCATCATAGATTTTTTTCTGGAGAAAAAACAAAATTGCTGCTTCAATAAATATTGATATGTGGTGGTTTTTGGGGTCAAAGATCATGATTTTCTGTAAAAATCCACGAATTCAAAATGGCGGCTCCAAGATGGCGACGAGTTTACCGTGATTATAGTCCGATTCCATTCAAAATTGTTTTGGGGGAATTTTGGGATCGGATATCATGATGTTTTTGTCAGAATTCCATGAATTCAAGACGACGGCTACAAGATAGCGAAGTGTTCTGTTATTATGGCCTGATTCCATTCAAAATTGGTGAGTTTTTTGTGGTCGGATATTATCAATTTTTGTCAGAATTCCATGAGAGGACGAATTTTATGAATCAATAAAAAGAACTGAATGAAAATGATCAAGACAAGCAATCATATAAATGCACTGAAAAAGAAAAATAATTTCTTTAATTGTTTGACGTAGGTTATTCTGTGAGTAGCAGATTCAAAAACTTGCCGCGAATATAAAAAAGGTATTCTTGCGCGGCAATATTTTGAATCTGCTACTCACAGAATAACCAAGGTCAAACAAGGAAATGAATTAGTTTTTCCTTCACAGTGCATTTGTATAAAAGCTTATCTTGATATTTTTTTCAATCATTTTTATTTGGAAGCTTTCATATAACACATTTGTATGTAGGTATGTATGTTTAGTTCGAATTTTGTAAGTGAATTCTGACCCACTTCTAGTCGTCCGATTATCGTGAAATTTGGCAGGCACCCATTCATAATACCGGTGACAATGCAGAAATTGGTGTGGGGGTTTTTAGGGGATCATTATTTTTCCGTCAAGATCCACGAATTCAAGATGGCGGACATCATTTTTTTGTCAAAATTCAAGAATTCAAGATGTAGGCTCCAAGAAGACAATGTGCTTTGTTATTATGGCCCGATTCCATTCAAAATTGATGTAGATTTTTTATGAGATGACGGATTTGATTAATATTTCAAACTAAAAAGATGTATAGAAATTAAAAGCAACAAAACATATTTTAAAGACAAGCACAAAAAAAACTACTATCTATAATCCCTTAAAATAAATATTCCAATTTCGAATGAACCTCGGTTGCGACAAGGTTAAGGATATAAAGGAAAATTCGCAACAAACTTTTAAATTGCCTAAGAACATGAACATACTGATTATAGATAGTATGTGTCTATGTATCATACTTATACTGATGACACTCATATAGAGCAGCCTCATTCAACTCTTTTTTAGGTTTGTCGTAACACAACATCATGGGTTTCATGAACTCCTTGGTTTATTTTTTTGTGCAGTGTTTATTAAAGTTTATTTTCAAAATATTTTTTTTACTATGAATTTATTTCTTTTATGAAAATTTCTTGATAATGCATTGTTACTCAAGTGATGAACACCTTCCAAATTTCAAGGTTGAAGAAGTGTAAGTAGGTCCAATTTCAAATGCAAGATTAGATCCTGTTAGACACTTTTTTGTTACTTCATTCGATACTACCCATAATCATACTTCCTACATTGTATCACTATTTCCACCAATCGATATGAATATGAGAATATAAATCATTCAACTTTCAATATCAATTACCATACTACATATAAACTGTTCTAATAATAAAATAATTGATAAAAAACCTTTTTAAAGACAAGATTTCATTCAATTGCACTGTCATAGGTTAATCCGTGAGTTATAGATTCAAAAGCTTGGCGCGCATAGTTTTCAGTTCGAATACAAAAGCGACAAGCTTTTGAATCTATAACCTACGGAATAACCTACGTCACACATCCAATCAATTATTTCTTACTTTTTAGTGCATTTGAATAAAAACTTATTTTCAAAAAGGTTTTTCAATTTGTGGTTCCTAAGTACGTCTGAATCTATGCATTTTTGTTGGAGTATCGTTACTATGAAGCCTTTTTCTCTTGTTAGTTCTGAGCTATCACACCCTTCAATGAGAAGACCATCTAAAGAATAACTCATCCGCCATCTTGGAGTTGGCATCTTCAATGTATGAATGTTAACTAAAAATCAATAATCTTCGACCAAATTCATAATATCCGACCCCAAAAACCCCGTCATACTAATTTTGAATCGAATCGAGATATAATTACAAAACTCGTTCGCCATCTTGAATTTGTGAATTTTGATAGTAAATTCATAATCTCCGATCCTGAAAACCCAATATACCCATTTTTAATCGAATCGGACCATAAATCTAAATCTCGTCCACTATCTTGGAGCACCATTTTGTTTTTTCCTCTAACAGAAATTCCATGAGCCGTCATTTCAATTTCATGAATTTTGGAGCCGCCATCTTGAATTTATAAATGTTGATAAAAAATTCATAATCTCCGTCCCCGAAAACCCTCACATACTAATTTTGAATCGAATCGGACCAGAATCACAAAATTCGTCCGTCATCTTGAATTTTTAATAAAAAAAAATTTTTAATAAAAAGTTAATAATTTCCGTCCCAAAAAAAACCCACATACCAATTTTGAATCGAATCGTACAATAATCACGAAACTCGTCCGCCATCTTGGAGCCGCCATTTTGTTTTTTTCTTGAACAAAACTTCCATATTGCATTGTCACTGGAATTATGAACACCTGCCAAATTTCAGCTCAATCGGATGTCGGCAAGTGCTCCGAAAATGGATTACAAATTTTGAACCGGAAATAATGATAGAATAATATACAAACGAAGCAAGTTGAATGAAAAAATATTTTTGTTTCTCATATCGGGTGATTCTAGTTCAATTGTATGTACGGACAAGGTTGGATCAGCAAAATAAAAAAGGTGAAAAAAATTACACTCGCTTCGAAATTATTGAAAAAATTATATATTATCGAATTTTCGTTACGTAGCTACCCTATATGAAAAAACAGAAAACAAATCGTAATTTCCACTTTTGGATCTACAAGATGGCACACCTACTTTTGTTTTCCATAAACTTGATTTTTCCAAATGCATCAAAAAAATATTTTTTTGTTTTATAATTATGCTAAATACAATTATATATTGCTTTTATTATTCTTCAGTGTTTTGGTGGAAATATCTATTTCTCGACAAATAACCTAAGTATTTTTGAGAAATTACCGTGCTATAGAATTATTGATGAAGAATTGAGTATTTGGAAACAATATTGATCAAAAGGAAAATCTGTGAAAAAATGCGTTTGTGAACAATATTTGTCGGGAAAAAAAGACATTAAGATATCCTCCGAAACATTTTCGAAACCTTACATCTGATATATTGCATAGTTACAGCACCTCGGAAAAATAGTTTTTTTTTTTCATTTATTCGCAGATATTGAGTTGCAGATGACCCAAAAAAAAGTTAAATTCAAAAATTCACATAATCGGCAGAGTATAAACAAAATGAAACGTTTTCTATTCACCCGCCATTGTTTTTATGTGAACTATGATTAGTTATGAACATCGGCTGAAAATTACAGAGGTTTTGCAACAAAAACATACATATTCAGTTCCAATCAGGCACCCTAGTTATGATATAACTTACATATCTGAACTGGGAATAGTATTAGTTGACTTATTAACAAAAAAAATGTGAAAACTACTGGAAAATTCGTTAGTCTCGTCCATGATCAGTTCACAAAGCATGCACTAACTTCAATAGGCTTCTCAGAAGAATGCAAACTTCCATAAAATTCATGAAACTTACCTCTAGGACTCCTTATTGCCAGAAAACTTCCTTCTTTCAAAACACTCTCCATTTCAACCCTTTCACGAACTATTCACAGTAGGTATTAGCAAACAGAAAGAGCCAGAACTTGAGAACGCGGGAAAACCGAGAACATGTAGATATCGGTTTTTTGTTGAGATGGTGGAGTGCGCGAAATTGTTCCCTTGTCCCCTTGAAGATAGCCGGATGTGTGAAAAAACACATTTGCGACCACGCGACCACCTATCGGCAAAATATTCTACATCAGTATAAGGGCGGGAATTTCAAAAAGACCCCGTAGGGTATTGAATATCTGAAGCTGAAGCTCAAGTAATAACATAGTAAAACTGAAATTAAATACATTTCGTTCTTGATACTACGATAATAATGATAACTTTGTCCACATTCGAAATCATCTCGAATGGGAACAAAGTTGAATAATCAAGATATTCTGAAAAAAATATTCCACTATACCAGGGGCATTATTTGTGTATTTTCACAATATTTCACTCCAACTCCATTGGCAATGAAAAGTGCTATCCAAGCAGTTCCAGATTTTTTATACTATGGAAAACGACTGTGAAAAAACAAAAGATATAAAAATTTGTTTCCTGCAGGATATTCCCAAAACTTCGAAATATATTTAGAAAATGATGATATTATTGCCCCTACGATTTTGCCATTTGGCCCTCAATACAACCGGTGCTGTAACTCTGACCTTTTCTGACATTACCATAGTGGGGAACGGATTTCTGAAGGCCTCTGTATACCAGTTGACATTGTGTCAGTATTTTATCGCCTTCAATTATGAATGCAGTTTTCACATTTTCGGAAAAAATTGGAGAATATTCAATTCGTTTCCAGTTACACTGAAATTTACGCAATGTGGCAGTAAACCCAAATATGTGATAATATATAAAACAATGTGGAAAAAATTAAACAATATTATAATCAATCCATGAAATAGAGAATGTGGAGTGAAGGATTAATTTTATCAACATCATTTGTGATGGTGTTAGGGAGGAGTTATTGGACTTCTGACACAACGAATATTTACTGTACAGTATTATCTCCGACTGGGGAAGCTATATTGTAGCAAAACACGTGTCGTAGTTTTGTAAATCCAGTTTAGTGAAATAATTTAGTGAAGTGAGTAACTTTTGGTTCACGTTATTAACCGACGAAATTAAAAAGAAGGAGGTTCTCTATTCGACCCTAATTTTTTTTTCCATCATATTTTTTTATGTATGATCACGCATAACTTTTTACTGAGGCGTCCGATTCCGATAATTTTGTTTTCAGTGGATAGGGTGTACTTCGAATTTGGTTCCATTTGAATTTTAAAGATGAAATCCAAACCTAAGGGTAGCAAAATGAAGGATATTGATCACTCACCCTCTGAATTCTGGTCCGTCAACCGATTCTATCAGGCATAACTTTGTACTGGGTTCTTCGATTTGGATGATTCTATTTTTAATAGATAGGGTATACCTTATATTTGGATTTCGAAAGGAATTAGCCACCCTCACGGGTAGAAAAATAGGGGATAATTGATTTTTCAGTAGTGAACATTGGCACACACATACGTAGTTGACAATGAAATATCGCTACTGACATTATTCTTATTCCACATCCGTCAAAATCAGTATATTTCATAAGAGGATGAAATGATATAAAAAGTAATGAAATAAACCAACCAGAACAACGAAAATAATTTATATTACAACAAATAGTAAAAGTAGATTATCATATTATTTAACTGGTAATAGTTGAAGTAAGGTGGGTAAGTAAGTATTTTGGAAGTAATAAAAAAACAAGTAGGTAGTAATTGGTAGATTTTAGCCACAAAAAATTGAAAAATAAAAAACTTTTTAACAAAAAATCAAACCGACGAAATACGGAACTGAGAAAGTCATTGTGTTAACAAATTAACTGAGAAAAACACTGGCTAAAAATAAATAAATTCTTAGTCTAATGATAA
This sequence comes from Gonioctena quinquepunctata, assembly GCA_018342105.1. NCBI lineage: Eukaryota > Metazoa > Arthropoda > Insecta > Coleoptera > Chrysomelidae > Gonioctena > Gonioctena quinquepunctata. The sequence continues at coordinate 11,270 of JAFIRS010004667.1, forward strand.
TTGAGTCTAATATGTAGTAACTGATTTTGAGTCGGCGCCAAACAAACAATTATCGAAGATCATTATCTATGAAAGAAGTCATCAAAACGCATTTTACGCTTCACCTAATTCAATTGCTAGTTTGTTTGGCGCCGACTCAAAATCAGTTACTTACATTAGTTTAGGAGCTCAATTATCATTTAGACTAAGAAGGTTTATTTTATTTTTTGCTTTTCAGTTGATTTTTTCGTCGGTTTAATTTTTTGTTAAAAAGTTTTTATTTTATTATATAAGTATGGTAGAGTTTTGGTTTTCATTATTTTGTGGTGAAGGGACGATGAATGTGTCTTCACTTTTCCATATCGAACCATCCAGCCTCCTTCAAGTTGGAGAAAATTTGGTGTCTCTTCCAAATTCTCAGCCTAAAACAGGAGATTCAAATTTCGTCAATTCTTTGTTTATTGGAAAGAGTTAGAATTGGACCATAAGAAGTGTCTTTCGCAGAGAGAGATAGAAAGAGAGAGACAGACAGATAGGGAAAGGAGCAATATAATGATTTTCATCGATATATGATATCAAAATTCATTATTATGATAATCAAATCTGAGGTCAATATACATAATAACATCCAAGTTTCTGTCTTCCGTAACACTGACCAGCGTACACATGGTGATTCAAAAGTACTTCGACAAACGTCAGGAGTTGATTCCTCACAATATTCTAATATGAATTGTTCATTTAAATATAAGTCCGGAAACGCTTCGTTTCCAAGATACAGGTTGTTAAAGTTTTATTTTTATTTTCGATTTTTTCCGAATTATTTTCGAAATACTGACCTTAATTATGAAAAAATTGGTATTGAGAGGTTTTTTGAGGAGTCGAATTTGAACCTGATGTTATTATTGCTCTTACTCGTAGGGGGCGCCACCTACACGTCTTTTTCTTTTTTGAAGATTCATAACTTTTTTGAGCGTACTTCGAGCACCTTTCTCAGTGAAAAAATCAATTCCTCTATCATATTTACGTAAAAAAGTAATATCTGTTACAAGTCGCCATAGGCAACCGTTTTCTAGATATTTGGACTTGAAAATCGATTATTTGATAATCGATGCGTGTTGAAGTTATTACCATTATTTTGCATTTTTCACACGAATGCTTGGGAAATGAATTTGACGTTTAAGAACTAGTTTTGTTTTTTTGTAGGGGGCGCATCCCATTCAATTTATTTTTACTCGTTTGGAATAGTTATTTTTGTATCAAGGGTGCAAAATCTGTATTTGTTTTAATGAAATTTGCAAGAAATATCAACCTTTTATTTCAAGAAATTTTGAATATGTAGAATGAAATAAAATAAAGGAAACTGAATTACATTCAAATAAATTGTTCAAAGGGTCCACCTTCAGCGAAGATACAGGCATTCAGTCTTCTAGTCATTGAATCTCGTACCCGTTCAAAAATTATTGGTGTGTTTCTTATCGTTTCACAGGCGTCTACTATTCGGTTTCTTAGATCTTTCTCGTTCGCTACCGGAGTTTTATGAACTAGTAACTTCAAATGTCCCCAAAAATAAGAATCTAGCGGGTTTAGATCTGGGGACCTTGGTGCACACGCCTGGTTAGGTTCTTCTACACCCCTACCGATCCATCGATTTGGATAGACAGTGTTAAGGAGTTCCCTGGCTACAACGCTAAAATGGGCCGGAGCACAATCATGCATAAACCACATGCAGATACGAATTTCTGAAGGTACATTCTGAAGTAGTCCCGGCAATTCATTTTCTAAAAAGTCTCTGTAAGTTGCGCCATTCAGTCGGAACGGAAGAAAGAAAGGACCTATCAAGTAATTATCAATTATTGCCGCCCATACATTTACAGAAAATTGACACCAAAAATCTCTTCCACTAACTGCGTGCAGATTTTCCAGAGCCCAAACATGGTTGTCATGGAAGTTTGTGATAGCATTTCGGGAGAAGTTTGCCTCGTCCGTGAAGTGTACATATCTTGAAAATTGAGGATTTCCAGCCATTTTTCTCAAAAACCACTGACACATAGTAATGCGTTGGGGGAAGTCTATTGGCAAAAGAGCTTGTATCCTTTGAATATGGTATGGATAAAATTGTTGATCGTGGATAATTCTCCAAACTGTGGACCAGTAGAATTGAGAGCTTCAGCAATTATTCTTATACTTGTTTCTGGATTCTCCTCGAGAGCGTTCAAAACATCTTCCTCCAATTCTGGGGTTCGGACTGCTCGTGGTCTACAATAATATCAGCTGCCCCCTTAAAGCTACCTGTTTCTGCCAAACGACGGTGGAGAATGGTAAATGTTGGAGCTGAAGGCAGTACTCGATCAGGAAATCGCTCCTGGTAAATAGGTCTTGCTTCGCGCGCCATAAACGAAATGCATATCGGCTAAATGAGCATTATTATTTAAATAATCCATTTTGTTTTTGTTTTAAAACTTACGGAAACTCTAACAAAACGTCTAACTGTCACATAATATGTAATTACCAAAACTACTTACCTAAACGTCAAATTCATTTCCTAAGCATTCTCGTGGAAAATGCAAAATAATGGTAATAACTTCAACACGCATCGATTATCAAATAATCGACTTGAAATTTTCAAGTCCAAATATCTAGAAAACGGCTGCTTATACCGACTTGCAACAGGGGTAGCTTTTTTACGTAGATATGACAGAGAAATTGATTTTTTCACTGAAAAATATGCTACAAGTACGCTCAAAAAAATTATGAATCTTCAAAGAAGAGAAAGACGTGTAGGTGGCGCCCCCTATGAGTGAGAGCAATAATAACATCAGGTTCGAATTTGACACCTCAAAAAACCTCCCAGTACCAATTTTCGTTCAATTGACGTCAGTATTTCGAAAGTTAAAAAAAAAAACGAAAATAAAAATAAAACTGTATCTTGGAAACGAAGCGTTTACGGACATATATTTATTTGGACAATTGATATCATAATATTGTGAGGAATCACCTCCTGGAGTTTGGCTAAGTACTTTTGAATCACCCTGTATGAGAGAGAAAAGTATGCCCTTTGTGTCAATTTATTAATATGATACTCAAATCTAAGGTCAGTATACATAATAACACCCAATTTTCTGTCTCCTGAAACACTGACCAGCTCGTTAGGATTCATATGGATTTATATGGATTTTTCTACACACAACACCAATTTTGATAGAGTGTTTCTATACTATGATGTGAGGCACTGATATTTTGGTTTATCACTAGTCCGTCGGACTTGGATTAATGCCTTCGGCTTAGTATGCGAAGGTCTTGCTTTTGAATAACTTCTTTATATAAAAATAAGTACTTTTTGTCTTTTGTCTCAAGGAACTTCTATTCAAGTGATAATATAACTTAATAATTGACTTTGGCCTCTCAATTGAATTCAATTTCCCTTTCCTCAACTTCGGTTGGGAAAATAATACACAAAAGTTAACTTCAATACATCTAGTAACAACAACAAAAAAGTTAAAACTATTATACAGCTCGACGCTTGTCGAATGAAAAAAATGGGCATTCATAATATAAAATAAACAGAAAAAAAAACAATCTCCTTTTGAGAATAAAAGAACAACAACGAATAGTTTGAAAATATTACATATCTGTTCTAAAGAAAAGGGGGCTCATATTTCCGATATATATAGTGATTTCCTATTATCGAAATATAGAACCAGTTTCTTCCCGTGGCTCTCCTTGTTTATTGTTAACCGCGTAACTGACTTCCGTTTTTCCCATATTACCAAAAAGTTGTGATCATCTGAGGTTAGACTCAAATTCAGTAAACGAACTCCCAATATATTATGTTATGTAAACCCCTAATCTGGTATTGAGTCTGCATGAAGTTCACCCCGTAAATCAATAGTTAAAAGCTATGCATCAAAATGAATTTTCTACTTAAGCCAGCGACTGTGATTCCCATTTTCCTCCTAGTCTCGAATATTATTTCCATTTCCCTCGGAGCCATCTGTGGACACTCGAATCAAATTTCTTATTCTAACACACGTCTTCCGAACTGACGAATAAAGTAGAATTTCCGACATCTACCCGCGATAGTTCCTGGTAAAACCAAAAACTCGGGCCGATCCCGTTGGACTCACGCCCACGGCGAAAATCGTACTGATCCCCTCGGGGTTCGCGATAGGACTCACCTCAGACCTGTTGATATTTTTCCATTCTAAAAAGAAGCGAAGCGCCAAGTCGTAGGCTGATTGGCTAAGCCCAATTTGTCGTTGCAGCGAATATATTTCGCGACCCGTGTATATTGCCCATTCGACAGTTTGCCCGGCTGTGTTGAATCAACGAGGCTTTGTTTAATATTTCCAGACCAAATAACAGTTACAATGTTGCATATCTGTAACTGGCAATGACTCCCAAAATGAATGAACTCGTTCGCTTGACAAAATTTTTTTCTATATTCGACGACCCATTTATGTATTTTTAAAGTATGAGCTCCCTGTTTCATATTAATTCCATCCGAAAAACTGGAATAATGAATTATGAATCAAAAATTGAAATAACTTACCCTGGGACCAATGAAAAAACAAAGCAATAACACCTACAGGATGTTACAACAGATGAATTTTACCAGTTGTTGGAATGGCCGATTCTTCACTGAAAATATTATCAGCTCCATTCATAACACTGAGTATATACATCTGGCGATCAAATAATGAAGAACAAGTTACAAGTTTCTCTAGAACAGACCATACATTTGGGTTTTTGGGTGTAACATCCTATATTTTCCAAATGTCGAATGACATTTTGGCGGTCATATTTTATTATTTTGAATTGTATCTTATGCCAAAAATGGAGAAACCTCATGCACATGATTAATAATAATACTCTGCCTTATTACCTATTCTCTCGGAAGAGTGGAACCCCAGAAGCTAGGTCTGTGGGGTGATAGGGCAGCTATTTACTATTGTTCGTAATCTGAAGAGCTATTTGATGGTTAGAATGCACACTATTGTTCCATTTAAAAAGTTCGAGTTTTCGTAAAAAAAATGCTGCTAAAAAAAAATATTTTGAAAAAACTGATATCCAAAGCGACGTTCGATATAAAAACATAAAGGCGGTTCCATTCAAAATCAAATTTCATGGTCATATACGACAAAAGTGTGAGTCGACAATGTTCGATCACTAAGTCAAAGAATCGTTATTCGTTTCTCATATACGCACAAGAAATTTCCTCATTCATAAATGAGCATACCCTTTATCACTTGCTGAACATCTGGAATACAGAAAATGCCACATTTCTGGAAATTTATTCCTTGAGCAAAGAGCATTTGGTTTATCCGAATATTTTTATTTTTGTTGCAATTCCTGTTCCCCCGTCATCTCATTCAGTTTCAATAGAACACAATATTGTATGACACACCTTACACCCAAAATGAACGGTTTTGAATATCATCGTTTTTTTCCCGACAAATCGATAAAAGAAATTCTCCATATACACTTGAATTTTACTAGAACTTATGATGCCAAAAATATGCGGTTGATTGATTAAGCATATTGAAGGTTGAATGGTTCACACAATATTCCTTGCATTCTCAGGGCAACGATGGGATCCGAAACTACTCTTGGGGCTTTGGAAAAATTTTCACCGGCTGTGGGAGTCGAACCCGCGTCGGGTGGAAACAGTGGGTACAATACCAACGCTCGTACCACTGAGCCACTAGCCCCAATATTGAAAGGCATGCAGGTTTTATTTTCCAAATCAGTGGTCCCTTATTAAGCTGATGATTTAAAAAAAATGGGATTGGGAAGCTTGACTTTGGAGAGGAGAATAATTGAAAACCCACGAAATGTAATTATCCAATCGCCATGAAATTACCTGAGAGATAGAGGGTTTCTCCATAAAGATCACATATATGTTTCGAAACACACTGTGTGTGTGTAATCACGTTTATTATAATATTTGTGAGGTCATAGAAACACTTTCCATTTGTCTGTAGTACTGGGGACACAATAACACAATCCATTTTCATGAAGTTGTGGGGACATCATAACACTTCCATTGTTGTATAGTGAAGGGTACTCAATAACACATCCCGTTTCGGTATAGCTGAGGGGACTCAATAACACATATTCATATTCCTATCGTTATGTGCTGTCCCCTGAACGATTCTCAGTGAATTACTCGAAACACTTAAACCAAGTGGATATCGTATTCTTTTCTACCGGACAATTCTTGTACCATCCCTCAGAGCCAGATTGATTTGAAGTTGGATAAGGGGTTGAAAAAAATTTTTCAGTTTTAATGTGGTAACTCCTTTTTTGTTTCTTCAACAAGCGAACGGGACAAACTTCTGGGTTTTTTATTGTTCGTGACTAGCCCCTACTATCGGTTAATTTTTTTGAGTGTTGTCAAACCACTGGATTTTTTCTATCCGTCTACTTGAATTACCTTCTTACTAATTTCCTCTATGAAATATGACATAGAGCGGAGGACGCTTCTCCTCATTTAGTTTAAGGGCGACATGAAAGAAATCGTTGAAGACCGTCGGGGAAAAACTATCGCAAGCTTCTATAATTTTACTAAATTATTCGATAGATAATGCCATTGAACCTGATTTAAAGGGTCGCTCTGGAATTTTCTATGCATTGATCTCGTGCTTCTCAAGGTTCAAATTCGGGATTGAAAAACATATCTTTTATCTGTGCTATTCCGCATAACTTTAACCACCCCCGTATTGTTGTCAGGTCTTTTCTTCTTGTTAAACGCATAGTCTTAAAAAAATTTGACTCAGTGCTTCAATTTAAAAAGGGATTGGTATTATCATAAATTTTTTTACAGAAAAATTGCAAAATTGTCTACAAACCCTTTACCCTCTTGGACTGAATTTTAAAACTTTTTTCTATTATTCTTTTTTAATTTTAAAGTTATTATTCTTAAAATACCAATAAACATTCATGGCCAATAACCTTTTTTTTTTGACTCAAATGAACTTATTTTGAGGAAAATCTTTCTTCAAACTTTCTATTCGTATTTTCAAAACCAAAAATATAAATTGAATGAATGTGGTTTTTGTGGAGGAACAACTTTCTTGACTTTTTTTGGGGAACCTTCCACAGTCTAAAGGGAAATATAATCGGGAAAAATTTTAAAAGTGTAGAAAGGAAAACAATTGTTCCCCCCGATAAGTTACGCGTTCACAAAATTATATTTCCAAAAAAAAAATGATTCATTTGTCAGTAACTTCTCGTTCCCTGGGTATCCTATAGAAAAATTTTAAAAAAAGATACCATATATTTTTTTTATTTTTTTGGGACTATATTCCCCCCGTTCTCAAAATCTTCAAATCCCTTTTTAAATTTTTTGAAAATTTGGATTTTTTTTTGCAAGTTTTTCGTTTTTTTAACTGGGGTGTCAATTGAGTTAAATTTTCACTTTCGGACTGGGAAAATTCCCCAAAAAATGTCAAAAAAAATATCATTTTTTTGATTTGATAGTTTTTTTTGTGAAATTTTTTTTCCCCAAACCTCACGATTTAGTTCATAACCGAAAATTTTCCTTGCACACGAAGTTTTTTGGGGAAATTTTTACCTGCTTCGGACTCGGAATAATTTGGAAAAAAATTTGTATTAAAAATTTCCTTATAATCAAGCTCTAGGGGATTAAGTGGAAAAATGGTAATATCTTTTAGCTGGCCAAATTTAAAAATTTTATGTCTACAAAATTTGTAACTTTCCCCGAAGATTTGTTTTTAAAGAGATTTATCAAAACACAGATTTATATTTATATATATATATTTCGACACAGTACCTTTTATAAAACCCTGTTCCTTTTCAGCATCACCATTTGGACCTGTGAAAAAAAGTGAAATGAAAGAAGATGAAAGGAGTGCCGTATTCCATAACTTCAAAAAACATTTGATGAAAAGGGTTCTCCCCTCTTTGAGAAAACAAGAAGTAAAGAAGATGACTCCCCCTGCAGCATCGAACATCTCCACAGATAAAAAACCAAAAAAAAACTGCAACTTGATTTTCAAAACCCCCCCATACCACTTCCCCCATTTTCATTGTCATCAAAATATATGAACACAAATACCTACTTATTTGATGATTTTTTTTATACACTTACTAAAAAAAAAATAGTTTTAGATATTTCTTTTAAAAAATTTGAAGTTTTTTATTTGCCATTTTTGAATTAATAATGATTAAATTTACTTTTAATAATAAAATTTTTAGATTTTTTTTGGGTAGGGGGGGGTCACCTTTTTATATGGCTAAGTTTAACTCGAAAATTTGGGGAACCAAATTTAGGCAGTGCCCATTTTAAAATTCTTCGTCTTCTCCCATACCAAGAGGGGCGTATTTGGGATATTTGGATGTCAATTATTACTATTACCGGTAATGCCTATGAACCATCAAAAAGGGGTTTGGGAAAGTTCCTCTCATGCACCTCATGCACCTTATTTTTTTTTTACCTAGAAAGTATTCTTCTGTTGTTTCATTATTTCATTCGAACTTGACAGTCAAGATGAGTAAAAAAAATATATATTTCACTTTTGTATCTTAGTACTCATTTAGTTTAGACTTATCTTCGGCTGCTTTTTTCCCGAGTTCTACAGTGTGTTTTTTAAAAAAAATTATGTGTGGTGGAAAAAATTTTTTTATCGGGTTCCACCAACCACGTGACCACCTAGCAGATTTTTGTCTGAATAGCTTTTTTTTTAAAAAAAGGGTGTAATTTTTTAAAAAATTGTAAAAGTAAATAAAATGAAGGGGAAATTTCCAAGGGGAGGCCCAAAAATTTAAAATTGAATGGATTTTCCTCAAATTCGGCGATAATACAAGATAACATTTTCATCTAATTTAGGTAAAAAAAAAAATTTTTTTGGTATCGACTTTTTGGGGCTAGAAATTCAAATTTTCAAAAAAACAATCTGTATACCAGATCTAAAATCAACGATAAAAACATACCGCTCGGTGCTTGATTTTGATTTTCATTTGTGTAAAATTTTTTTTGATTCATCGTCTCAATCTCAAGATGTGACCTATAAAATTTTATTCAAAAAAAGTTAACAAGGGCATTTAATTTTTCCCTATTTCAAGTATTTTATTGATATTCTGGTTCAAATATAGGTACCATTTGACAAACAAAAGGTTTCCATGTAGAACTTTTTAATATTAGGTACTTGAAAATAATATCTGAAGGTTGCACCAAATGTTTTCCCAATAATTTAGATCAAGACGCACCCTTCTCGCCCAAAAAAATTCAGAAACAAGTGACGGCCAAAATTGAATTTCAGCGGTTTTCCCGTATTCGGACCTGTTAAACAAATATGAAAAATATATACAGGTGGTAACATTTTAAACGAATAATTTTAAGTCTGAAACATCGATGCCGGAAAAGCCATTTTGAATTTTCACAACAGTAAAGGAAAATATTATCTAGTATTCTGATGCCAAAGTTAAAAAAGATCCGCCAATCCATTCAAAAGGTATAAAGTGAGGATGGGTCCTCTCGGTCGATGGTAGGTTAGACTTTGCGGAGAACGGAACATAAGATTATGTTGAAAATTTGGTTTCTTGGGTAATTAGTTCTGCTTTTGGATATGAAATTTTTCAGCACAGCAGCGTTGCCGCTTATATTAAAAAGGGCAACAACATTGGTTTTCCCAAATGACACACTCTGAAATTTTATTGCATTTTTGTTTTGTTTTCCGATTTTCCTGTTTTTTTCCCCCCTATATCTATCACCAGGGGTTTTTCAAAAATTTATTGATTCCCTTTTTTTTTGTCAAAACATGTTTCAATTTGGTGTTTATTATCGATTCATAGAAAGCTGAATTTTTGGGTGTAGTTTATCAATGTCCTGTGATTAGGTCAAGGAATTGTTCTACATTATACGGGGGTCGTAAAAAAAATGTGATTTTACTGGAGATAAAAATGGTGAAAAGTCCTGAATTATTGGGGTTTCCGAAATAAAAACAAGTTTTATATAAATCATTATGAGAATTCGACAATTGTGCATCAATGATAAAAAATTTTTTGGGGGTCATTAACAAAAACTTTTATTTGAAAAGAATTAGAATGAAAGGTAACATCCCAAAAGGAGTTTTGATGAAATTGTTTATACTTCAGGAGATCAAATTATAGCAAAAACATAAGAAAGGGCCCAAAGAAATAATCCCGATTTACAACCAATGAACGATAGATAATTTTCACGATTACAAAAACAATTTTCAAGTAAAATAACAATGAAATTAACACAATAACATAATATATATATATATATATATATATATATATATATTTTTATTTATTGTATAAAAAAAAACATTATTATATTTGGGGAGGGTCTGAAAAGTATCCCCCTTCCCCTGTTTGAAAAATATCAAAAAATTTTGGTTTTGATGTCCTTTTATCGGACCTAAATAATTTGTACAAATTGAGAAAAAAGGAAAAACCCATTGAAGGTCAATTTGTTTCTCCAAAGAAACCGAACGAAAGAGTGAAAAAAATTTAAAGGGGGAAAAGGATTGGGAAATTTTTAACGTCTCACCTAAAAAACAAAGGTGCAAAAATAAAATTTGAGAAACTACCTGAATAAAGAAGAAAACCCCGGCCGAAACTACATAAAAACAACAGATTGTATATTAATAACATAGGGATACTGTTGAGGCGGGGAAAAAAGAAAATAGCTACCTAGAAGAAAAAAAGGGGTCCCACCAACCCAAAGACACGCTTTGAAATTTGAGCTGGGTGCTAGGTCGAAAAAATAAATATACCAGAAGAAGCCAAAGAAGATAAAAAAAACACCTTAATACTACGGGAAAAAGAATGCAAAAGATAACCCCGCCCCAACAGAAAAGATAGGTTAAAGTTTAAGATCGGTTCTTCATCAATTCGCTCCTGAAAAAGTAATTGAAAATCATGATTACGAATAGATTTTCGTTTCAAATAGGTGCAAGAACTTGATGTAAGTTACCCATTTTGAAACTACATACTCAATTTGTTTTATTTATACATAAATAGTTATAACCTTTTTCTAAAAATTTTTGGGAAAAATGGATAAATTTTAGGACTATAAAGTAGATCCTATAAACAATAAGGAAAAGTTATGAAGGTCCGAAAAACCCCGGGGAAATAATTGCCCTTTTTTCCATACAAACATCCCAGTATCAGAAAAAAATTTCAGAGCGGGCTTACTGTCTCAAAAAAAAAACCCCATTTCTTTTATTTCATCTAAATTGGGGAACACATGAAAATTTCATTTATATGCAGTTACCACAATATATTCAATGGCACCCCCGAATAGAAGGACGGATTATGGTTATATTGGGGATACTATTATTCCATTTCAAAAGAAATTAATTTAGGTGAAACTCAGGCCGTTTTACAATTTGATGTTGGGGGAAAAAAAACCCATATTCGTTTATCGATCACCACGACTTCTATTCAAATATTTCTGATAATGTAAATAGAAATATATAACAATTTTATATCGGGTGTATCAATATAGACCAATGATGGATAACGATGTTAATAAGAATATATAATTTGTTATCTAGACATACACCCTACCTGCATAAAAAAATTTTTTGTGAAAATGAGTCCGAACAATTCTACAGATAAAACCCCACTTATCAAACCCAATATCACCGCCCTTTATCCATCTCGGAAAATATCACTAATACGATAAAAAAACTCAAAAATCACTTACCCAAAAAATTTAAAAAAAAAAAATTTTTTAAATTGATACAAAGAAAAAGTGGCAAAAGTTTACAGCTCAAAAATTAAACGGGCGTGAGAAAAAAACCCAAAATGTATCAAAACCCAACAAAAACCTTAAAAACCAGAAAAAAAAAAAAAGAATGGATAACTAAGGGGATTATGCTTCGAATAAACAAAGTCAATTGCTCAAAAGTTTCTTAAATTTCCTGACAACCAGATTCAAAACTAATATAGTAACCCGTAACAAACTAAACCCCAAAAAAAAAAACAAAAAACTTTTAAAAAAAAGAAAAAAAACCCAAAAATTCAAAAGAAATTGGAAAACAAAAAAGAAAATACAGGCAACCCAGAAGGAATTTTGAAGTATTGAACAAGAAAACGAACCTTGTTAAAGGGAAAAAAACAGAATTTTAAATTCATTTTACAAGAAAAACTCAAAACGAACAGAAAAAATTAAAAAACGAACCCACTCCCCGAGAAAACCCAATAAATGTTTTAACTGAAACAAACCGCGGTAAAAAAAAATCACAGAACAAAACCAAAAAAAGGCCCTGGCCCGATAAAAAACATATTTTCAAACCAAGCTGAACGAGACCCCTTTTTTTTTAAAAAAATTTTTTCAACTGGTGACGCCCTACCCATTTAAAAATGCGAATCAACCAATTACGAAAATGGCAAGAAAAAGAAAATTAAACCTTTTCACTTCTTCACGATCCAAAAACTTTGAAAAACCGAAATTGGGGTTTAAGTTCCCTCGTAAATAAAACTTTTGGCCCACTTTTTGGGTTCGAAAAACCTCCACCGGACCCATTTTTTTTCCATGCATTTTTAAACAATGGATAAAAAAAAGGGTTAAATTTTTTATCTTTGGGTTTTGATACTTTTGTCACAGATTTTTTGCGGGGTTTTGGGGGGTTTCGGGGGTTACCTAAATTTCTAAATTTTTTTTAACAACCCAAACAAAGTGTTCAAATAGGGAACTTCCATTTAAAAAAACCCCAACACCATGCGGGGGGGAAGTCGGGGTTTCCCATTTAATCAATTGGCAAAAACCCCTAAACCCCCAGGAGGGGCGGATGGTCGAACCCCCGGGAAACCCCCGGGAAAAAGGTGGATTCCAAAGCCATTTGGAAAAAAGGGAAAAAAAAGATTCTTCAGCTCATAAAACCCCCCGGAAAAGGGGGGGGAAGATCTAAAAGAATGGCTATCAAAAAAAAAAGGGGGCCCCCGGTCAACTTTTTTTTCAATTTTACTGGCCCTAAGTATAGGGACACAAAACCCTTTGGGGGAGATCACCCCCGGGAAAAAGGCAAAAACCGAAGAACCTTATCAAAAAGGTTCTAAACCTAATTGGGGGAAAAAAAAATGTTTGAATGGGGAAACCACGACGACAAGTGATACAATAGCCCCCCCGGTCGGTGCCCAAGGGGGAAACTAAAACCCCCCCCGGGCCCCGTCGCCCCAAAACCCAACCCCAAACCCAAACCCGGGTTGGGGCCCCTTTTTGTTAATGTGGTAAAGAAAACCCGTACGATATACAGATTCGGGGGGGGTTTAAAAAATTTTTTTGGGGGTTCCAAAATCTCGGAAATCCTGTTAAAAAATTTTTTGGTAAACCACCTTTTAAATTTGGTTTTCGGGGGGGCATTCTAAGTTTTCATCAAAAAACCCTTAGGATACTCCAAAACGGTTCATAAAAATAAAAGGGAAACCCAAAAATTTACTCGTTTAAAACTTTCTCTGAACCCGGGCTACTCGACATGGAAATTGTTCTAAAAAAAGTTATTCAACGTTTCTGTAAAAAAACATATATCCATTCAGTGAACCATAAATATTCCACCAGAAACAACAACGGACAATGTTTCCCTTGCCCAAAGCAAATGAGTCAGTTGGGAATGTTTTTTCCCTTTCCCCCTTTTTTCTTTTTGTTTTTCCGATGAATCATTACAAAAAGAAAAATTTTAAACTTTGATCCTGGATACCGACAAAACAAAAATTTCCCCAGCAACCCCAACGTTGATTTTTACTTGCTATCCCCCCTCTTTTCCCCATTGAAACCTTTTCCAAAAACATTTTGACTTTTTTCAAAATTTTTATTGGGCTTTTAAAGAAATGAAAAATTTTGGGTTTTTTTATCGAACGACATTTTTGAATTTCATAACAGCGTTCTTTATATTTATATTTGTTTTATTTTTTTTCCCGTACCTCAAAAACCCAACCCAAAACTTTAATATCCCCCCGATTTTTTAAAAATTTAAACAAAAAAAAAATTTAAAATAAAAAAGGGATACTCAGGACAAGTTCTTCACTGAACAAAAGTGATTTAAAATTTTCCCCAATCTCCCGGGGTTCTAAATGGTTTATCCTTTTGGGTACCTTTCCAAATTTTTTTCCCCGGAAAAATATATCCCCGTGTTATTCCTTTTTAAAAAAATTGATATAGTACCCCCTTTTTATATTCAATAGCTTGCCTACAGATTTAAAAAAATTTAAAAAAAATCTACTTTTAAAAGGGAAAATTTGATTTTTTTTCCATTGAAAAAATTTTTTTTCACTGTCGGAATTTTGTGAACTTTAACTAACTAAAAATCTATAAATTTATTTTTTTCTTATTTAATTTTTTTCCGTATTTTATTTTTTAGGTTCGTTTTTGAAATTTCCATACAATGTAACTTTTAAACGGAAATAAAAATTTTTTTTATTATATTACATATAAAAAAATTTTTTTTATTTTATATATCAATATATATATATATATATATATATACATGGAAATTCAGGAAACATTGTTATAAAAAAGTGTTTGAACGACCCCCGTTGGTTTAAATTTTTAAAAAATGGTATTTGTAGAAAATTTGGCCCCCTTTTTGGTAATGAAATAATAGATTTACAACCAATGAACGTAGAAAATTTTTCACGATTACAAAAAAATTTTTCATTACGGTAACAAATGACAAAAGGGGTTTAAAAAGAAATTTTTAAAAAATAACATAATATATACCGGGTGGGTCGGGGGTGGGGCCCCTTTTTTTTTAAAAAAAGGGGCCCCACCAAAGCACAAATTCAGGGGCTTTTAAAACCTTTGTGTTTTTTAGATAAAAATTAATTTTGTAGCACTTGGGTTTTTGGGGGAAAAGATCTAGTTTGGTTTTAAAAAGGGAACACCTTGTACTTTTTCCCTTTTTTTATATCTTGACCCCAAATTTCCCAACATGATAAGCTACTTTTTTTTATTTTTTTTTTCAAAAAAAAAATTTTTTTAAAAGATGATTTTTTTCATTCTGAACGTTCGTCTCCGTTTCCATTTTTTCCGGGGGAAAAAAAAAAAAAGCATTTTAATTAAATACCCTTTTCCACCAGCCCCTTTTTTTGAATGTGACAAAATCCTTTTTTTTTATCCCAATTTTTTTAAAAGGGATTTTGGGGCACTCTCTGCCGTTGTTTCCGAAGGAAAGGAATCGGTGAAAAAAATTTTTGAATATCTGTCGATTATTTTTTTTGGGTTTTCACTTTAAAAAAAAAAGCCCCAAAAAAGGTTTACCCCTGGACAAAAAAACCCCAAAAGTGGGAAAATTTTTAAAAATCACTTCTACTCAATTGTCTCATAACGATTTTCAACTTTTAAAAATTTTTTCCCCCCTTTGATTTATTTTTTTTAAAATTTAAAAACGATTTTGAGGATTATAAAAAAATTTATTAAAAATTTTTTTAAAACAACAAATACGTAGCACAATTTTATACTCTTACTAAAAAAATTGCTCAAAATTTTGGGCCCCTTATTTTCCCAAAAAATAATTGCACTCTTTCCAAACTGTGAATGCCCCTTAACTCTGCTGGGCTGATTTTTTAAAACTGTGATGACTTTTTTTTGCAGTTCCCCCGTTCTCACTAGAATTTTTTTTGACATTTTTTTTTTTCCCCATAAAAAAAGTCAAAAAGGGGGGTTTAAATCTGGTGACCTAAAGGGGGCCCCCTCGGGGGGGGGCCATGTGTAAAAATTTTTTATTTCTGAAAACATTTTTTTGGGTAATTGATTACCTTTCCCAAAAGATTAGGGGGGGGGGACCGCCCCGTTGAAAATAGAAATTTTTAGAACCAAGGGGGAAATCGCCCAAAATTGGTCGATATTATCCCAAAAGAAACGTTAGGTACCTCCCCCTCCAGTAAGTGATCCAAAAAAATTTGGAAGAAACCCATCTAAAAAATCCCACCCCAAAAAGTTAAACCCCAAAACCCTTTTCCCTTTATGTAGAACCCCCATTCCCCTTGTCCCAATATCAGTATTATTCCCATTGGGGGCCCTCTATTGGTGAATCTTGTTTCATCTGGGATGAAATTCAAAAAAATTGGGATTTTCGAAATTATAAAAAACCAGTATTAAAATTCCTTTCATCTCTCCACCATAAACCTTTGATGTATCGGATATTTATCGGCAAAATTATCTTTTCAAAATTCTCTGTACAGTCTTGACTTGCTAAATTCATTAGCTAATTCTCGTGTTGGGGGAATGGTTTCCTCTATCCGAACTTTATCTCTTTATTTTTTGACTTTCTTTTTCTTTTTTAAATACGTCGTTTTTTTGGCTCTTGTCTTCTCCAGAAAACCCCCGTCTTAAAATTTGATGCAGCCTAGAATTCTTCAAACTCCCCAAAATTTAAAAAAGCTGAATTTTTTTTTTTTGGCAAAATTTTCCTAAAAGTTAAAATATTGGACTGAGAAACGTTATTTCTTTGTACTTATTTGATAGCAGATTTTTTTTTTTTTTAAAAGGGACTTTGAAAAAATTTAAGTTGACGTAAAACACTTTCCTTTATTGAAACAGTTTAAAATTTTTTAAACTTTTCAGTCTGGAAAATGGATAGTGTAATTTCGGTTCCTATCAAACAAAGGGTCCACTTGGAAATACTAGTAATTAGTTTTTTTTTTAAGACGTTTTTTTTAAAAAAATAATTTTTGCTAATGAAATATCTGCTGGTAAAAAAAATTTTCACTTTTTTCGGGGTATCATCTATTAAAATACATACTAAATTTCCCAAATTTCTTTTGGTATAGAAGTGAACTTTAAATAATTTTTATTTGGGTTTTTTTAGTCCACGCCACAATTTTTTTTGGTATTTTTTTTTTTAATAGTGATAAATCTAAAATTTGACAGATATTAAAATTTTTATATTTGTTCCTTTCCTTCAAAAAATCTTTTCGAGATTCCCTAGGTCCTTTTTTAAAAAAAATGAGTAATAAAAAAAAAGTTTTTACATTCAACACGGCTGGTGGAAAATTTTTTTAAAATGCTAATTTCATTTTTTGGAAACTGGCATCGGAGGAACGTTAAAGTAAAAATTCATCCTTAAAAAAAAATTTTTTTAAAGAAAAACAAAAAATAATAAAAACTAAGCTTATCATGTTCAGTTTCTCTAGATTTAAAAATTTTTGAAAATGTACAAGGTTTCTATTTGAAAACTTACTCAATCATTTCCAAAACCCGGAAATTAAAAAATTAATTTTATCTAAAAAAACACATTTGTTTTCAAAGCCCCTGAATTTTTTTGCATTGTCGGTTACTCTCAAAAAAAAGGGGTGCCCCATCTCTCAGACTCACCCCGGTTATATATATATATATAATATATATATATATATATATACGGACCGGAAAAAATATATGGAAAATTCTTTTTTTTTAAAAAATTTTGCAATATCATTTTGGCAATGCTTTATAAAAAAAACCCCAAAAAACGTTCACAATTTCCCTTTGTCTTTTTGTGTTTTTTGGGAAAATTTGAAAAAATTAAAAATTTGTTTCCACACTTCGTTGGGGGAAAAATCGAAAAAAATTATTGAAAAATTGTTCAGAACGTTTTTTTTATAGCTATGTACAAGTTTTTTTAAAAAAACTGAGATAAAAAAAAAAAATATTTTTTTCCAAATAAAATTTAATTTTTGGAAAAAAAACATTTTTGAAAAAAAAAACTCATTAGAAGGCCCGTAATATTTCAAATGTTATTTTTTGGGGAAAATTCCAAACTACTTCTATTTTTTTCGGAAAAAATTAAATCTAGGATTTCCATGTATTCAACTGCTTCATAAAGGCACTGAAATATCTCAGAAATTTTAATGAAAAAAATTATATTAAAATTTGAAATACATGGTTTTTTTTAATAATAAACAGTATTTTGGGATTTAATGTCCCGAAGATATTTCTGTTCCCCTTTTCAACTTTAAAAAACAAAAAACCCTTTTTAAAATTTTTTCGAATAAAATAGAAATAACTTAATTTTCCAAAAAAAATTTCTCTTAGGTTTACTAAAGAAATTTTTTTCGAAATTTTTTTTCCCAAATTTTTTGGGGAAAAATTTTATTTTTTTTCTCAATTTTAAAAAACCCCTTTTAAAAAATTTTCTAAACCTTTCCAAAAACTTTTCAATATTTCCCCCAAAAAATTTTTTTGAGCTAAATTTTTTTTTTTCCCCGAACAGAAAGACGCGGGATTCAAATCTTTTATGCAGAACTTTTAATACATTTTCAAAAAATATTAAAAAAATTCCCCTATGATGCTCTTCCTGCCGGTCTTTTTATATATATATATATATATATATATATATATATATTTTATATATATATATGTTATGTTTTGATGAATTTTGTAAATATAATATTGTAAAAATTTTTTCCCACGTTTTGGGTAAAATTTTTTTTTTTAATTGGAAATATTATATATATTTTTTTTGTATTTAAAAAGCTAATTTTTTTTGGTATTCTTTGTGGCCAAATTGATATGATATAAATAGATATTTCCCCCCTGTTTTGATGCTGTAATAAAATTGCCAGCGAACGTCCTGTTCTCTCGTCACCTCCCAAACAATTTTTTTTTCCCCCTCCCCGGCTAAAAAATTTTTTTCCCCCCCCTTATCTCAAGGGGCCCCGGTTAAGGAAAGGCCCCAACTCCACTGCTGGCTCTTCAGTTTATTGAATGGTCTTTGGTATTTTTGATCATTGTGAAAAACAAAAAACAAAATATAAAAAAATTATCCCCTTTTTTTTGGAGTTTTTAAAAAATTTTTTGAAAAAACTTATAGGGTTGAATCAAAAAAATTTTTTAGGAAAATAATAATAAATCAGCCCCTTGGAAAAAAAGGGGGGGGCCCCTTTTTCCCGTGGGTGACGTTTTCTGTTATTATTAAAATAGGGTGACATGAAAGTTTTGGGGAAATATTTTTTTGAAATATTCGGACCGGAAGGCACTTTAAAAGTTTTACCGGTTTGGGGGCTTTGGTGTTCCCAACCATGGCAGGATTTCCCCTCCAATCGCTGTCGGACTGAATTTTTACCGAATGGGAACTATATAGAGGGGGTCCCCCTTTGGATCCGGGGTTTTATTTACTTTGGGAAATTGGTTTTGTTTCTTTTGGGATTTTCCAATTTTCTTTTAGAAAATTTTTTGCGGGCATCCGCGGTTTATTTTGACTCTTTGGCTTTGTTTTCTTCGCCTGATATTTTTTTTCCTATTTTTCTTAAATTTTTTGAATTTGCACTAAATTGTATTTTCATTTTTTTATATTTATATTCCCAAATTTATATATACAATTTTTTTTCCCTCTTATCATTTTTAAAATTTCAAAAAAAATTCTTGTGATCCATCTCATTTATCCCCACAAACCAATTTACCCGCCTTATTCCCTGATTGGCTATTTTTATAAAGACATTTCTGTTCTATCATTGGCTACTTTTTGGCTTTTTTATACTGTATGTTTCAAATTTATAAATGTTTTGATTACTGTTTTTTCCAAAAAATTTTTGTAAATTTAGACTTTTTTTGAGCAAAGGTTATAATAATTCTGACAGTGTATAAATTTGGGGTTTTTTTTTTCAGTATTTTGACTTTTTTTACCCTTTTAATTTCCCCCGGCTCACAATATACATAAATTTCAAATTTTTCACAAAAAAACCCCCAAACCATTAACCACTAGAAACCCATTTTTTTGGGGGTTTTATTTTTAAAATTTTACAACGGCCCAACCCCAAACAAAACAACTTCCCCCTAAATTTATATTCAAATTTTCCTGGTTAGAAATTTTAATATAATTTTTTTTAAATTTTTTAACTTTTTTGGGCAATACTTTTTTCCTTTTTAAAAATTTAAAATGGTTTTCCCGAAAACAAGTTCTACAAACCGGTTTTCCCCAACTACTAGTACTACGTTTTTTTTTCCAGAAAAACTTGATTAAAATTCTTTTCAGATCAAGAGAAAATTTTTTAAAATATTATTATAGGGGCTTTTATATTTTTGGTTATCTTCTTTCATTTATATTTTATACTAAATTTTTTTAATTACCCCTTTTTTCAATTACTGGTACTTTTTTAATTTCTTTTTCATTTTTTACCCTTTTTTTTCAGTTTTTTCTTTATATTTTATAGGGTTGGGTATTTTTTTAAAACTAAAACTCCCTTTCTTTACTTTTTTTTTTTGCATTCTTTTCCTTTTCATTTTTCATTTTAACATATTTTTTTTTAAAAAATTCTTTAATTTCCCTTTTTTTTATTTATTAATATACCTTCATATTATTTATCAAATCCATCATAAAAATTTACCCCATTTCTTATAATATCTTTTTGTATTATTTTATTATCTTTCCCCCCTTTTTTTTTTTCTCACCCATTCATTTTATACACAAATTTTTTTTATCATTATTTCTTTTCATTTTTTTTAAAAAATTTACATTTTTATTACCATTTCTATTTTTTCCTCCTTAAATCTATTTTTTTTCCTTTACCATTAATAACCTGTACCAATATTTGTATATCCTTTCTTTTTCCCCTTTTTGAAATTTTTATTCAATATTTTTCTTTTCTTTCATGAAAAAATTTACTCATGTTTTTTTTTTTTGTTTTTTTTTTCCCCTTTGTGTTTTTTTTTTTTTTTTTGTTTTCTTTTATTTTCTTTTATTCAAATTTTCGGGGAAAACATAACTACTATAAACTTTTTTTTAATTTTTTCCCCCTTTTTTTCCCCAACACCCATCAAATTTGTTCCTACAAATTTTTTATTCCTAAATTTTCCTTTTTTTTATTTATCTCTCCTTCTATGGAATCTTGCTTGTTTTGTAAATAAAACCCTTTTTTTTCATTTAAAATTTTTTAAATTTGGGAATTTTATTTAATATTTTCAACTTTTTTTTTTCCATAAATTCAACTTTTCTTTTTTTGAAAGAAAATTTATTAAAATTTTTTTTCTTCTTTAATATTTAACATTTTACTATCTATTACCATTATTATTTCATAATTTTTCACCTTTTTTCCCCAAAATTTATTCCCCGTTGCATTGATTTGCTTTTACTATTTTTTTTTTATGTCCCCTTTTTTTTAACTCAAAATTTTTGTTAGCACGTTCATGTCATTTATTTTCATTATAATTATTTTTCATTTTCTTTCCCCTTTTTTTGCAATTCAAAATTCATCTTCACCATTTTTTGTCATATTTTTTTTTTTGTTACTTGATTATTTACTTTACCTTTTTGAAACAAAATTTTTTTTTATTATTTCGTCCAGATTATGCATAAGTTCATTATTTTTTGTGATCAAGATTCTTTTTTATATTTTTGTATTTGTTTTGTTTTTTTTCTAAAAATTTTTGCTATCATCTGTTTTGATAACTTTTTCCCAAATTCCCATTATTTATCTGATTCCGACAATTATTAATGATTCTCCCTATTCGAATTATTGTCTATTCCCTTAATTCCAAAAATTTTTTATCTTTTCCACATTTTTTGGTTATTTCCTCTACATTTATTTTTTTTAAATTAGTATCTTTATATTGTTTTTCTCTTTTTTTCTTAAGAGTATTGATTTCTTTTTTTAGCTCTTTCTTTTCATTATTAATATCTAATTTCATGTCATTTTTTTTTTACCCCCGCCCCATATGATTTATTCCAATATTTCCCCTTGTTGTTATTGCCACAAAAATTCCTCATTGTTTTTGTCCTATTTTAGTTTCTAACTGTTTGTCATTTCTAATAATTTCTTTTTATTTTGTACGATTAAGTTTGTATTTTATTTTCCATCCTTTCCATATTTTCTTTTATATCTTTTATATTTTTCTTTCACATTTTCTCGCAATCTTTCTTCCATACTCCTGTGTTTTCTTTCCACTGTTTTATTTCATTTGACAAACTTTTCTTTCATTTCTTCTTTATATTTCCTATTTTTTTTTTCCATCCTTTCCTCCATTCTTTCCATACTTTCCCTCATTCCATCATTCATTCTTTCTATTTGCTCTTTCATTTCATTTTTCATCTTTCCATTTTTTTTTCTTTTTTTGACTTTTCTTTTATTTCATCAAAAACATTTTTCATACTCCTTTGAATTTTTTTCATTTTTTTTCATTTTTTTTATACTTGCTCAATTTTTTCCTTCATATCATTTTCAATCACTTTCCATTCCCGCCATTTTTATTTCTGACTTTTCTTTTCATTTTTTTTCCCCTACTTGCTATAAAGCCAATTTTTTCAATTTACTGTCCATTTTTATATTCTCACTTTTTATTTCACCCCCTTCTACTCCCCCCTTTTTGTCCCCCCCATCTCTACCTTCTGCCTTCTTAAACCAACTTTTTTCCATCCCCCAGATCCATTTTTTTTTCACAAAAAAATTTAGCCTTACTCGTTGAAATGCCAATTCTAATTTCCCCAGTGTTATTAAAAATAATATATTGCCGCCCCCTTCTTTTGTCTTGAAATGATATTTGCCTTACTTTGCCCTACGTTGCGACAAATTAAGAAATAATATATTTCTTTACTCGCCTTTTCCTCAATAAATATTATGAAATGATATATTCCCTTACTTTGCCACTACGTTGCGATAATTATTAAAAATAATATATTTCCCACTCGCCTTTTCCTCAATAAATATTATGAAATGATATATTGCCCCCCACTTTTCCACTACGTTGCGGTGCCTTTTTTTATGTTTTGATGAATTTTTAAATATAATTTTTGTAATATTTTTGCCCCACGTTTTGGATGCCAATTTTATGTTTTTTTATGAATTGAATTTTATATATATATATATATATATCTATATATATATATATATATATCTATATATATATATATCATATATTTTATATATATATATATATATATATATATATATATATATATATATATATATTTTTTTATAATTGAAATTGCTAATTATTTTTTGGTATTCTTTGTAGCCAAATTATTGATATAAATAGATATTTCTGCCTTATTGTATGCTGTAAATAATTGCCAGCGAACGTCCTTTCTTCGTCACGCTACCAACAATTATTATTTTCCTCACCACGGCTAAGCAAAGTTGGTACGCCCTTATCTCAAGGTGGCCGGTTCGGGCAATAGAGACACTGCCACTGCTGGCTAACTTCAGTTTATTGGGGAAAGGTCTTTGTATTTGTTGATCATTTTTGAAAACAAACAACAAAAATATCATAAAGCAATTATCTCCCTTTTTTCAGGAAGACTTAGAATACCTGGCCTACGAGAAAAAACTTATACTAGGTTGAATCAAAAAATATTCCCGGTAATAATAATAAATCAGATCAGGGTTTGATAAACAGAACCTCCTTTTTCCCGAGGTAAATTTTCTGTTTTGTTCAATATAGAGTGACATAAAGTTCTTCGAATGTAAATTCGTTATTGTAAATAGTTCAGGACCGGAAGAGCACTTTAAAGTTTTATACCTGGTTGGAACTGTTGGTGTTCTAATTACTGGATGTCTTCTTTCTCCAATCCTTTTCAGGACTGCAATACCAAGAATGGGGAACTATATTTTGCGGAAATCAGCATTTGGATCCGTGGATATGTTATATCTTTAAGGTATTTTGGTTTTGTTTCCAAATGATGGGATTATTCCATTTTCTTTTAGTAAAAATTTTGCGTATTCGCTTGGAAATTTATTTTCGATCTCCTTTAAAACTTTGTTTTCTATCCCTAGATACATTTTTTTTTCCTTGTTTTTTCATTTGAATTTTTTAAATTTTGGTGCACTAATTGTCACTTTTCACTGTTTATATTTATATTGCATAATTTATATATACAATTATTTTCCTCCTATCATTATTTACAAATTTTAATAATAATTGCTTCTGATACCATCTCATTTTTACTCTCCCACAATTTCCAATTTTACCCCCTGACCATCTATTCCTATTTTTTATAAAGACATTTATTTGTTCTATCATTTGGCTACCTTTAGTTGTTTACAATTTCATATACTGTATGTTTCAAATTTATAAATGTGTTGATTACTGTTTATTCCTGAAAATTTTGTAAATTTAGACTTTTGTTGTCTTTTGAGCAATTATGGGTTATAATAATTTTGACAGTGTAGGGGAAATTGATTGTTTTGCTTTTATCTATCCATTATTCTACCTGGCTCTCAAATACATAGAATTTCAAAAGTTATTCACAAACAAACTCTTGAAACCATTAACCATCGTAATTATTTTTTTTGCGGGTTTTTAGTCTTTAAAATTTACAACTGGCAAACATAACATAAACAATATATATAAAATTATATATATATATATATAAGAAAAGAACAATTAGTGGGGTTTGGAACCTAGTTTGGGGAAAAATGGAAACCAAAAAGGGTTGGGGTTTTATCAACCAATAGGAAAACTCTTTAAAATTTCAAATTTTTTTAATATGTTTTAGCTTACATCTTCGTTGAGAATGATTATAAAGGTGTTCAAATATGATGGTTGAATGATGATATAATACAATTCAAAATAACTAGTTAAGTATTAAAATAAGGATTATCACATTTTTTGTAGGTGAATGTCATTTCCCCATGAGGGAAGAAATGTCAAGTGACAGGTTAGGAACTTCTGACGGTAGGTGACTGACACTGAAGACAATTGACATGCCCTCTGATGGGCCAAAACCAAATCACGACTGATAACAGTGGTGCCAATTGTATGTTGCCAACATAATTCTTTTTGTAAGATTAGATATTGGAAAAATTTAAAGTGAGATTGTTGTTTGTTAATTTTTTATCCAACGTCAATAGATAGGAGTAAATTTCATTGAGATGATTCATATCTGTTTTTTTATTTATATTTATATATATATATATATATATACATGAAGATTCAGAAAACATTGTTTACAATAAATGTTTAAAACGACCACCGTTGGTTTCCAAACATTTTAAAATATGGATACTTATAGAAATATTTGTGGCCCTTTCTATATCATTGGCATGTAGCTCCCAGATGCAACTGATTACTCGTTGACACAGGTCTTGTTTACTGGATACTTCCCTCCTCAAATTACCCCACAAGGCGTGATATCGGGTGATCTCGCAGGACAATTCCACGGTCCTAGACATCTAAGCCAGCAATCTTCGAACATTTGGAACAACTCCGTTGCAATAAACCGGTGCCCCATCCAGTTGAAACCAGCAGATATGGTGCTTCTCTATTGACAGATTATCAAAAAATCGTTTACCACTGACCTTAGAATTTCGAGATATTTCTTATAATTTATTGGTTCCTCGTGAATGAGAAATCTTTTTTGGTTATTTTTCATAAGGCAAAACAACTTTTCCTGGAATCCCATTCCTTTGACAATATGTGGATTCTTGTCAGCTCAGAAATATTAGTTTTTTCTATAAAAAAAAATGCCTTTATGGGAAAATTTGGCTTCGTGTGACCAAATTATTTTCTTTGGGGAGTTAGGATCTTCTTGAGTGCGGATCAAAATGGTTTCACGAATGTGTTTTGATGATGATGATGAATTTCGAAGATCTTCTGGTTTCAGGGCTTGAAATTTCGTAAACTTGTATGGGTGCTTGTTATGATTATGAAGGCTTTTTCGAACAGAAGCATGAGTTAATCCTAAATTTTCTTTTGCTCTTTCCATGAAAGCTTGGAGATATGCATGAAGAGAGGCTCACACATTCGTGATGTTGTCTTCTTTTGAAGTTACAGGCTTCGGTGAATTTCGTTTCGCTTTCAGTTTTGACTCATATCATACTGAGGATATTATTTTGTAATCGTACAAATTTTCTCTCATTCATTGGTTATAAATCGTGATACATTTCACTAAATCTTCTCCATGTTCTTGCTATAATTTGAACACATTGACCATGAAAAATAAACAATTTCATCAAAACTTCATTTGATTATTTAATGCATTATATTTTTTTGATTCTTTCCAAGTCAAATTTTCGTTAATGAACGTTATATTATTTGTTGCAGATCGATAGCTCGATACTTTTGAGAGAGAAAAATGGATTGTGATATCTCTATAGTAAATAACAAATTGGAGGGGTGAACCGTAAAGCGTGAATATCAGAGAAAAGACGTACAGCACGATGACTTACTTTGGTATTCCTGGGAAGTTAGTTGTTGCTCCTCGAGATCAGGAAGGGCCCTTTCAACGGAGGTTTCCGGGTTTGCTGCGTGGAGTTGAGGAATTCGATTGGGAATGTGGTGATTGGGAATGTGTTCACAAAAGATGTATATTGTCTCACATCCACACAAAATATAGACGACAAATGCGCGACACTGCCCTTGCCGTTACAACTGGGCAAAAAGTGGAATAAATGCGGTTGTGTATATCTTTCAACAACTATGACATGTGTCACGTTTTTTTCTGATCTGGCCTACAGTGATTTCGAAACGTCGTCCACTGGGTGTTCAGTCATAGTGCTGTGTTCACACGCGAAATGCAATGAGGAAAAATAAATGATATAATCCATGACATATAAATGATATAATCCATGACATTTCGTATCCACTTGATACAAAATATGGCAAAATAATACGATTTTTATAGAAACTTCGAAAAGAAAGCCTTATTTAAGATATGAAAGGTGTTGATAATTTTCAATATGAGTGGCACTGCCGCAGCGCTGTAATCACCCAATAAACTAAATTTTCAAAATAATCCCGTTTAATTTACCATCGACCGTGACTGACCTTGCATATAAGTGGCATTAAGAAACTGTTACACTTTGAGTATTCAAATTAAGTAGGTAACTCAGGAAGGATTGGTATACTGAATGAATATATTGATTTTCATTTCAAAATTCCAGTTTTTTTTGTCGCCAATTGAAGGAAATGGGCCAATACATGCTTCTGTTCTATTTCAAACGGAAGACCAATTAAAATTGTGTAATTTCTGATTGAAAGAGAATCACCAGACAATTCTGTTTGGGATATTGAGGTGAGCGTTCAAAATGGCTTGTAAAACTAATCCGATAGAGGAGCCACCATGCATTCTAGTGAATATTTCTCCAAGCCTCCAACCGTGCAAATGAGTTTTTATAGTTGAAACTAATTTCTACTATGAGACACTTGCCGGCAGACACTGTCAAAGATTATAGTTCTACTCTTTGGCACTGTTGTCGATAAAGTTACGTACTCCATGTAATAGCTGTCTTGGAGTAGCAATCATCATTTGGTTTGGAAATTAATCAAGAAAAAATAATTTGTGAAATAGTCATTCCGAAATAACATTCTTTGAAAATAAAATTCAACGTTGTTGTATCCTTCATTATGAGGTCCAACAAAGGTTGAAAAAATTAATTGGCGTGCTTGGCAATATGCCATTTGGGTTGTCGCGTGGAGGAAATCCTCCATCGGCAGAGAAATCATTGGATTTTGAATTTTGAGATTCTTCTAGTAAATGTTTTGAAAATCTCGCATTGTAAACCGGGCATATATTAGTTTTGAAGCCCAGGTTCATATGTATTTTGATTGCGACTTCTGTGAATATATTACTCCAGCGGCAGATAAATCATTGGATTTTGAATTCTGATATTCTTGTTGAAAAGGGAAATATTCTCAATTAGATATTTCCCTTTTCAACATGAATACCCCACAAGAGGTTACCTTGACGATGGAAGATAGTGACTGAAGTTTATCTTCCAGTCGCAGATGATCCACATCCGATTTCATGAACATCCTGTTCATATTCTCAACAAATCAATCTGATATTCAATGTTTTGAAAATCTCGCATTGTCAACCGGGCATATATTAGTTTTGAATCCCAGGTTCATATGTATTTTGATTGCGACTTTTGTGTCAGTTTGTTTGAATAAGTCATTGGGAATGAACCGATTTTTATGAAAACAATGGATGTTTTTGATTTTGACAACAAAATCATAGCTCCGACCCCAAAAACCCATTCCCCTAAAAACCCTAAATATCAGGGCGCAAAAATATCTTTTTTTTATTCGCGGCAAGTTTATGACTCTGTTGTTCATAGAATAACCTAAGTCAAACATATCTAATCGAAATTTCAGCCGGATGCCAAATTAGTTGCCAAAAGGAAATAATCAGCAATTATAAAATTTTGACTACATCCAAGCAACCGATACCGCTTCCTAATCTAGACATGGAAGCCAAATTTATACCAATAGTCAACTTGAGCCTCCAACTAGAAGACGTGAAACCAGATGAACTCCAAAAAATTAGGACCCAAATCATCGAATATTAACCTGGTATATCATCAGGAGGGATCCCTCACATCCCAGTTCAAGGACGATAGTGATATACCTATTAGTGATCACCACAATCTGTTACATCTGCTACAAGAAGACATTGACATGGAAAACCCCTCAAACATATAAACAAAGCGACCCAGGATATATGGAACTTTCCAGTGTTCAACTACCTCGTTAACCATGTGTAGTTGAATTTTACGGGGAAGGAATTACATCATCGCCCAGCATCGTTCTCATGGTAGAAGTGCTGACAATGCTAACTTCGCGGAATAGCGATAATACGATTCTTCATGAATCCCCAGAATTTAGCAATTAGTTATTATTCAGCTCTCTCATTGTAAAGTCGTATCTTGTCTTTATTTTCGTTGTTAAAAAATAAAAAATAAAATGAAAAGGGACTTTGAGTTCAACCAAAAGTTATTTCGCGAGTCTTGGTGAGCTCGGCTTGGTAATTGTCGAGTCTCGCGTCGTGGGAACGATCAACTCGGATCGAGACTTGACAAGCGTGAGTTCGAAGTGGCTCGACCATTCCCTTGAAATGTCGGTAAATTCCCAATCATCAAAGGTGCGAGGATCGATTAGCTGTCTCGTGCTGTATGGTTTGTCGAGCGGTCACACGGCGCGAAGGTGTCTGTCCACAGTGTCGGCTACGACTGGAGCCAGTCACTTCGGAGAGGAAGTTTGGTGGTGGCAGAGCATAGTTGAGTGTTGTTTTCATTAGTGTGTATTAACATAGAATGGAACTCGGAAGTAGTTACTGAATTCCCAGATTTGAATGAGAAAAAAAAAATATAAAAATACGGTGCTGCACATGCTATCCTCTCATCGTCGCTATCTTCAGTTACAACTGGACAATGTATGCCTTTTTAGGCTCGTGTACCAACTTCTAATCACTGATAGACAATGAGTCGGAGGAATTATACACGCCGTGAGATCGATCAGGCTCGAGATTGCACAAATCTCACTCCTGTGCACCAAGCACAATCCCCCAAGTCAAACTCATCAAGTCTCGTGGCGTGACACGCCGGCTTAACTGGAATATAATCAATATATAGAACAGTGAAAATGAAGTGTTGTTCCACTAGAGATTGTTCAGTTAGTATTTGTGTGAAAAGTTTTGGTATGTATCATAAACAGTTGCATAAGCAAAAGGCGAGTAAAAATAATCATTGGAAACAAAATCACATGCTACAAACATTGTTTATCGGTTGAGATAGGACAAACTACAGACGGAAAATATGTATTTGAAGCAACTCATTGAATCTTGAGGATGAACAATAGCCTGTAACTGGATAAAATTTGGTATCTAGAAGAAGACGCAGCAATAAGACAAGGTGTACAAAATATTCATACAATCGTCAACAAAGAGCGTACGCAGAAATGACAAACGGATAAAGAATCCCATCCCCAATATTATCAACATCATCAGATACAAAGTCACCAGCTACGAGCATTTAAATGAGTCGTGCTATCATTGTGACAGGAATGACGTCGTACAAGTCGTCGTGACCAATCGTGCGGCTGAAGGCTGAATGCTGAATACCCCGATTCGATTTCAAAGTTAGGATCAACAATATCAACACTAGAAATTTCCACACATACGACATACACAAACAGGCCAGGCTATAGTGCTGAAGACTGCCGCGTTACGAAATTATCATCAGAGGAGAGCAGATACAAGCGTTCTGTGGTAACAGCTCATTTCAATGAAATTGGTGATTTATACAGTCCACCATTCTGGCCATCTGGGTTAGGAATCAAACGTTTCAGTTTTACAAAAATTTGAAATTTTTTAGAACAAAACAATTTCTTCTATAGACTACTCTGAATCAAATTAGGGTAGTTTGATGAAGACCAGTTACAATCCAAACTAGACTGTCATACGTCAAAATCTACAATCGAGGGTATTGATGAATTGCAGGCTCTACTATTTACTTATGAAGACTGTATATGTGTTTTCCTGATGGAATATTGGGAAACAGAAAGCCAGTTGAGGGCATATGGACTTCCAAGATATTTAATTACAATATAGCAAGTTTCTGTCGACAAGACGGAAACCGTCATGGAGGCAGTGTAGTGTTTGTTAGCAACAACATCGTGTCCAAAGAAAGGGACACGGGTGATTTATCAATTGAAGAAGACATTGAGCGTAGTGCATGTGAAATCAAAGAAAAAATGTAAGTTTTTCATTCTATCTGTACATCGCCCAAGGAAGATTTAAACGTGTTACGTGACCGGCCCTCGAGTGGTCAAGTAATGTAATCGTGCCAAAGAAAAAATAAAAATATTGATGAAAATATCCGTTTCGAGATCCCCCGGGACGATTGAGACAATTTCCAGAGTGAATCTTCCACGATAAGAGCCGAACCGTTTGACCAATCGAGCTGAGATTTGGTATACATATACAGTTTTTGCCCCGAATGCGACCATTAGTTTTTGACTGTCATCTGTCGAACGGAAGTGTCACTATTAAAAAATGACAGAAACTATATCGCATGGAACTTGATTTGCAATATGGCATCCGAAAGCCCTTGAAAAACTGTATCCAAAACAGTCAAACTGAGATCTGTCGAAAATAAAAAAATGTCAATGTTTGAAATCTATCCTATGGATTAGAACTGAATTCAGCAGGGAGCAACACAACAAAAAAATTAAATTAAATCTGCGGTTGGAGCTTTCCACCGTTTCCCAGTCTGACGCAATTTTTTTTTAATTTTCTCCTATATGTTACTATCCGAGAAGGCTGACCGCTCACCCGGGCTTTGACTAGGACGACGTCTGTGGTTGTTTATAATTCCGGTAACAATACATTATGAAATATTTGTTACAGAAAAAAATAAAATGTGTTGCATGACATGTTTTGAGATTATGGCCTGATTCCATTAAAAATTGGTATGTGAGGTTTTTGGGGTCGGATATTATAATTTTTTTGTCAAAATTCATAAATCCAAGATGGCTGATGATTTTTTTTTATTTGGTCCGAGTCTTTTCAAAATTTGTGTGGGGATTTTTCAGGTCGGAGATCATCAGTTTTTGTGAAATTAGTGAATTTAAGAT
>JAFIRS010004667.1:47500-78513 GCA_018342105.1 Gonioctena quinquepunctata
AAAAAAGTAGTCCTCCACCTTGAGATATAAAGTTATTCTTGGAGGACTCTAATAATGCGTTCAAAGCTGCACATAATTATTATGCAAGTACAAAATTTCAGTAAATTCAACAAAAAAGTACACAAAACACTACATATCAAGTACTTTGCATTTATTATTTTGATTGAAAATAGTTCTCACACTGTATAATGAAAAATGTGAACAAAAATTAATTTTACCAAATGTGGAATTTTTAAAACTACGCAGTTCATGAAGAGACCAACATGTATTCACTTCCGTGTTGTTTTTTATATCTT
Organism: Gonioctena quinquepunctata; assembly: GCA_018342105.1. NCBI lineage: Eukaryota > Metazoa > Arthropoda > Insecta > Coleoptera > Chrysomelidae > Gonioctena > Gonioctena quinquepunctata. The sequence continues at coordinate 47,797 of JAFIRS010004667.1, forward strand.
TTCCCACTTTGTCAGCTTCATAAGGTGGCGAAAAACATTTTGTTTCTTGGCTTTCCTCATCTTCGTGAAGCCATGATGAGGGAACCTTCCACCTCATGAGTTTCTAGAAATTCTACAACTGTCCAGGGCACAACTGAAACATACAAATAAGTCAGTTCATTTTGATAAACCATCATTATATTCCAACATCAGAATATAATAATAATCAAAGTGAAAATAGTAGATTTTGTTATATATTTGTTAAAGTTGTCTAGCAAATGATAGGAGTAGGAGAAAGGGTGGCACATTCAACATGTTTGAATACAATCTCGCATGTTTTTGTCATTTTCAATTGATAGCAACACATTATGCCACAGTTATGAAATATTGTTAAAAATTCGGGAAAAAAAAATTATGGGTTGCACTCCGGGAGTGCCGACAGAAGTGAAAACTCATTTTGGCGCGTTAGACATTTTTTATATGGGTACTAGGTTTATTGGGTTATGAACTGCATTTTATTTATGAATTGTATTTTATTAATTATTAGAAACTTTACAATATATTTAATATTCTTTTAGGAATCATTGTTAACAATTTCGACAACTCTTGTATCATCATCATTATCATTAAAATTATTACAATCTAAAATAGAACCTATAGGTTCATGGTAACTTAAATAGGAAATAAACAATTTTGATTCGAAGTTATTCAAATATCTCGTGAATACCTCATCAATTGTACTTTTATATCTCGTTGTGCTAATATTGCAATGATTGGACATAGTAAAATCAAATTCTCTATTCAAAAATTCAATTAATGGTAGATTTTCATCATCTGCAAAGTTTATGTTGAAAGCCCCACCCAAAATCATTGGCAAATCATCACATCTTTTTCCAATTTTATCTTGAAGCACTGCAGAACCGGCTTTAGAATAAATGAATAAATTTACAAACAAAAAATCTCGTATCGCATTTAAAGACTTATTAGGCGAAATATAAACAGCAACCATCACAATGAGCTTCCCATGGTCAGAGTGGCAACGACAAATGCATATATCACCAACATCAGAAACGAAAGTAGTGAACATACTTGAGTATTTCGCAAGCACATCCATATGACTTGTGCAACCTATGAGGCTTAAATCAGGAAACTTTGCATAAACAGCCACTCCTTCCGCCGGACGATTGGGTCTACGGAAACTTGCAACATAGTCGAAAGTAGGAACGTCGATTATTTCTTCGTCTCCCATGTGAGTTTCTGTTAAAATTAACACGTTCATTTTTTTAACGAGAGCGTCTATTGCTAGATCTTGGACATGCGCACGTAAACCTTGACAATTGAATGTAAGAACAGATAATGTATTATCTTTAGAAACGAAATCAATGAATAATTTTGTTATTGTTTGCAAAGAGATGGGACGATTGCAGAAAATAGCAATCGTCCCATCTCTACCGCTAAATCGTCTCGATGAGTTGTCGACCTCTTTTGATGTTTTGTAGCATCTGGATCGTCGACCGGTGCATTTCCTACTCTGCCATGATGAAATTTCCAGCTCGCCCTTGTGTTTTCTTTAGTGGTTGAGAATAATCCATCTTGATTAGTTACTCTTGATAATGCAACGTAAACTAATTCTCTTTGGTGAGAACGACTGTATTCGTAAACAATAGCATCGAAAGTACCCCCCTGAGACTTGTGAACTGTCATTGCTAACGCAGAAATAAGTGGAAAATGTTTTCTTTTTGCCACTATAGTTTTGTTGTTGTTGAGTGCTATTGTAGATGTTTGAGTAGAAATTGGAACAGCGTCGATATCGAGATTTAAACGTGCAATGTGGTTTCTCAACTTTCTTAAGCATTTTTGACCAAAATTTTTTGGAAATTTCAACCAAATTCTTAAAATTTCATTATTTTCATCTGATTCCACGTAAAGTAATATTCCCACAGTACCATTTGATAAACCATCAGCAACATCTATATTTGTAGTTATCATATAAGGTCGGTTAGGAACTGAAACTAATTCGTAAGGCAATCCGCCAGTCTCGTCTACTTTCATTTTATGTAATTTCTGCCTAACAAAATTTTGTTGCTCGGCATTGCGACAACCAACGAAAACATCCGACGCCAAAGACACAATCTTATTAACATGTGTGTTTAAAATTCCACTGTTGTATCCGTTTACACTAGCATTGGTAAAGATAAGTCTGGTTTCTTCCGGACATAGTAACTGTGAGTCTTCTTTAGTAACAAATTTAGATTCTATCATTTGCAGTTCTTCTTTTTCTAAAATAATTCCATCCCCGATTTTTGTCAAAATTGAGGAAAAAGTTCGATTTTCTTGCTGCGTGATATTTTTTAAATTTTCGCCAAAGTGTTTCGGTTGTAATTCTTTTTTTAATTCGCGAAGATTGGCGTGGCTTTCACGGGGGGTAATTGGCGCAAATCTCCGATAAGGATAACGTCTAGTCCTCCAAAATCTTTTGCAAAAGAACCAGTAATTTGCTTCAAACGTGCGTCAATTTGCTATAATAATTCTGCGGAAACCATGCTTACTTCGTCAATGATAATAACATCAACAAACTGAAACAGTGCGTGGTATTGATAAGCTCCTTCAACATTGAGTGGTGATAGCCTTGATAGTGATATACTTAGAGAGTAAAAACAAAAACCAACAAAAACACGAAGTCGCTATCTGAAACATATACAGAGAACCATCCCAAAGCTGACTGTGTATTCACAATGCCAGAACTGGATAAAACGAGCAAGCAAATTTATGATGAAATTTTAAAAACTAGGAACGAAATAAAAAACTTCATTGAAGCAAGTGAGGCTCGGCTTCTACTAAAAATCGAGGAAGTTAAGAATTCAGTAACTGAGTTAGAAAAGGAAAACATAAACCAAAAAGAAGAAATTGAATACCTGAAAAGGGACCAGAACAAAAAGAACATAATAATATTTGGTTTAAAAAAAAGGAGAGAAGAAATAACACCCAAAAAACTAAGCAAGGAACTCAATGAACTATTAGACGTGGAACTGAATGAAAATGATTTCAACGACTGCTACCCACTTGGAAAAGCCGAAAATTGCCCAATAAAAATTGAGTTTTTGTCTAAACTCAAAAAAAAACAAGTCCTGCAGAACTGCAAAAAACTAAAAGGGAAAAATATTTCCATTGTCCATGACTTGACTCATAAACAGAGAAGCGATCATAAAATTCTACGAAAACACTTATTTCTTGCCAAGGGAGAAAATTATGAGGACTCTTATATACGAGGTAATAAATTATTTGTAAATGGCACGATATATGGGGTGAATGATTTGTTGAAAAGGGAATACCAAGAAGACCCAAATCTTGATAAACCAAATACTGCTCCTGTGACCCCAACTTTAAATACACATCCTTCACCAAGGGAGAACCCGTCACCCACAAAACCGAAACAACAAAGTGCCATGAGAAGATTATTGAACAATGAAAAACCGTTGAAATCAACACCAGTCTCACAAAAGGAAACACACAAACCGAGAACACGCCCTGTCAAGTAAGTAGATGAGGACAACCAAGAACACCACTAGCACTCATAGTCTTTTGAAACAGTGTTATAATATTATAATGGACCAATATATTCGTAATTTTGAAATTGAAACAATGGAAACCTTCAACCTCCGGGATAGTAACGAACTTAATAACATATTTAGTGTGAATGAACAACTTTCAACATTTTCTATCATACACAATAATATTCGGAGTATCAGCAAAAACTTTGATGAATTCAAACTATTCTTAGATAGTGTAAACACAGATATTGATTGTATTGTGTTGACGGAAACGTGGTTTATACATAACCCGGAGGTATATAACATCGAAGGATATAACTTAGTATAGAATGAAGGGAAACTAAATCAAAATGATGGTGTTATTCTATATATTAAATCTAACTTCACCTGTACCTATCAAATACTACAAATTAGTGATATTAAAACTATCCAACTCACAGTGAAATTAAGCAATAATAATAATTTAGCCATAACCGCTGCGTATAGATCACCATCTACAGATCCCAAACAGTTCAATAAGAGCTTACAAGAATACTTACAAAACTGTAGTAGCAATAACGCCACTTATTCTATTTTTATCGGAGATATAAACATCGATATCTTGAAAAATGATGAGCACTGCAATGAGTACCTAAGCAATTGAATGAGTCGGATACATATCAGTAATTAATAGTGAGACAAGAGTAATAAAAATAATGGCACTTGCATTGATCATATATTTCTAAAATCAGGAATAAATATTAGGGACCAGATATTACCTTTAATATACAAATTAGCATAACAGATCACTACACAACCGCCCTCCAAATGATACTTTAACCAGAATGAAATGTAACAAGTAATACAAATAAATACAAAAAACATCGATCTCAAAAACTAAAAACAACTTAGGGCATACCTGCTGGGATCCTGTATATTCCGCACGTGACCCTAACGCTGAAAGACGAATTTATCGATATTCTCACTGGTGCTAAAAACGAGTCTACCTCTAACAAGAGTAAAGAGGAAAGATACTAAAATTGCACCATGGATAACAAATGCCTTGTTAAATCCGCGGACACAAAAAAATAGACTGTTTGAAATCTACAGAATGATCCTAATAACCTAGAACTGAAAACCTATTATAAAACCACAAAAACAAATTCACCAACTTGATAAAAGTTAAATTGGAATATTATCAAAACAAATAATAAAAACACCCAGATACAACAACATTATGAAAATAGTGCAAGAAATAAGTAGTACCAAGAGAAAGACACGTAACATGAAAGAAATAAAACGACTCAGTGAATCTATAACTAACAAAAGAAAATAGCTGACGAGTTTAACAATGTATACACTCAAATAGGAAAAAAAATGGCAAACAATATAAAAAAAATCCCAATTATTTCCCGAAGAGAACTATTTCTCCCAACTCTTTCGTACTTCTTCCAACTGACAACAAGGAAATCGAGAATATTATTGGTGAACTAAAAACTAAAAAATCTGTTGGTATAGACGAAATCAAAGCGGAAACTATCAAAACAATCTGTACATATATTCTGGAACCTCTAACATATATAATTAACTTGTGCATGGAAAAAGGTATCTGGCCACGAGCGTTTAAAGAAGCTGTGGTGGTACCAATTTTCAAAAAAGGAGATGAAACATTGATTACTAACTATAGACCAATTTCGCTAATAACACATCTAACGAAAGTTTTTGAAAAAGTTCTTAAAAAAAGGCTAGCTACGTATATTTCCAAATATAACCTTATATCAAATAAACAATATGGCTTCAGAGAGAATATCTCCACCCAAGATGCACTATTGGCACTCACCTATGAGATTTCTACTGCTCTGGATAAAAATATACCATGTCTATGCTTATTTATGGATCTATCGAAAGCGTTCGACACAGTAAGTCATGACCTACTCCTAGAGACATTAGAAGATATGGGTATCAGAAATAATTGTCTGAAACTATTCGAAAGTTATTTGACCGACAGATATCAGTCTGTGAGAGTGGAAGAAGCACTCCGTGATAGGAGAAACATTGAGTATGGTGTACCTCAAGGAACCGTTTTGGGTCCCATTCTATTTAATATATATGTTAATGGCATATTCTCCATTGAGAGCAGTGGAAAAATTTTAGGTTTTGCTGACGACATAGTAGTGTTTTATGAGGCAAGTTCTTAGCAAGAACTAAAAGTTATGGTGGAAACGGATTTTCCTTCAATCGAAAACTGGCTGGAACACAAGCTATTAACTGTTAATTTGTAAAAAACATATTACTTACCCTTCAGCTGCAATCGGTCGAATTCACCATCATTTCAGAGCCTCACGTTTGACATAAGGGGGCAACAACATACTATCTTACCAGAAACTAAAATTAAGTATTTGGGAATAATAATAGATACTCATCTAAAATGGGATGCTCATATTAATTATGTATGCAAAAAGTTAAGAATGATCATTTATAAATTCAAATACCTAAAGATATATTAACTTTCAACAATTCAAAGTATTATACCACGCATTAGTCGAAAGTCATCTACGATATGGTATAATTGTCTGGGGAAGAGCCTTGAAGACCCATATTTATCCCCTAGAACTTCTTCAAAAAGATTCCTCAAGCTGATTATGTCTAAAGAAGCTAAATATCCATCTGATGCACTATTTTCCGCAGCTCAAGTATTTGATGTTCGCCAACTTTTTTATTACAACATTAATATCAGATACCATAAAAATAAACATGACTTCAACCTACCGAGTCATCCTTACCATACAAGGCAAAAAAACCAGCACATAGTTCCGAACAGACACAAATCTATCGGCCAACGGTCCTATAACTATATGTCTCCAAAATTGTATAACACTGCCCCAACCCATATACAAAAAAACAACTATCTGGTATCATAGAAGAAAGAATTGAAGTCATTCATATACAGTCAACAACGAAAAAAAATTGCAGATTTGGTGGAAATGAAAAATGTTTGAAAATGTGTATGTATGTGTGTATGTTAAACTCTTCTCTTCTGTCTAGTATAAGTGCTTCATGTTCATCGTACAACTGAAGGAACCGCATTTCTGCTAGAATTTCTGCTTTTTCGTGCCGGAACGGGAAGTGCAAAGTAACCATTTCTCTCTTGTATTCGTTGTAGTCTGTAGCCATATCATAATTACGATATCGTATAATCCTTGGCTCATCTCGTTGTTTCTATTCATTTTTGTTATTTTTATAATATTTTGAAACAAATTGAGCAAGAGAAATATTCGCTAAATCGTCAGGTCTTTTTTCATACTTGTCAAACCAATTTTCTTTCCATATATCTATAGAATCATCGTCGTGGTTTTCCAATTCCTTCATGGTCTTCTTTATTCTTTGCCTTTCGACTGGCCATATAGTTGGTATGAAGACAACTACACTTGAACTTTTTGACATAGGCTCTCTCAATAAATACCACGCAGCTTCCTGACTCGTCATCTCAGTGTGGTTCAAAATATTAAAACTAATATTTTTAGCAATATCAAAAATGTTGAACTCAGGATGTTCATCCATAATTTCAATTATTTTTCTCTGCAAATTGTTAATACCCCTATAAGTCTTATTCACGTACTCCAAAACATAAGCTGCACAAGAATAATATTCAGTTATGAATTAAAAATCAGTGTTTGATTTTTCAACATTTTATAGGAATGGGTTATAGGGATTATGCCATTTTTCGCAAGGTTTGCGCTTCAGAAATACCCGTGGTCTATTAATTCCTGCTCGAATAATATTAACATATTCCTCATCAGAAACAATATCATTTTCACTATAAAACGATGGGAAATCATCGTGTTCGTAATTTCCCAAATTTTTTCGAATCGCTTTATATTTAGCTTTGTACTGATGGAAACCGTCTTCTGTGTCTTGCATGGAAATCAAAATCATTGTTGTCTTCAGCGGCATGAATGGAGCCTCGAATCTACATTTTTGTTGCCTTCTCGACCCTTGTAGCAGGTAAAAGTATGCTTATGAGTTTGTAGTCGAATATTACCAGAAGCTTCCGAAGCAGATATAGATATAAGAAAATCAGTGAGATCGATGGCTTCATCGTAATATCTGCCAAGAGCATCTTCTGGGGCAGTATCTAACCAAGCTAAGATATGCGCATGTGGACTACCCCTATGTTGAAATTCTATTCCTTTGAAATAATGCAAAATTCTGTATTTTTGGAATGGAGTGTACCTTTTCGATTGCAATATTTTCAAAAGAATATTGACTAGCTTATTAAAATACATAGCGCAAGTTACTGCATCTTCATTGATTAGAGTACTTTTCTGAATAAAGTGCAAATCTTGTGCTTCTTCGTCCGATATTTCCGCATTATGTTTTATATTATGCAACAATCGCAACAATTTAGGCCATCCAATTTCATTAGCACTTATAATAAAGAAAATAGTCGGCTTACCAAGTTGTCTCATCATGGCAAAAATATCTCTTTTTCTTTCAGCCCAATAAAATGCTGAATTGTCACCATCTTCATCAAAAACAATTTCCTCTTCAACTTCCACATTGCTATCGTTCAGAAATCGATCGTCAACTGGAACGCAGTAGGACGTGTAAAGGGGAGTATCATTCAAATATCTTAACCACACTTTTATTTTTCTCTTTCTGATTATACCGTACACGTAACTAGATTTGTGGATTTTTTTCCTTTCAATATGAACTGTTATGGCATGGTCATCGTCTACTTGTCTTGGTAAAAGTTGCACCATTGTATTTACTTCGATCTGAACATTAATCACCTGCCCATAAATTTCATATTGACCATGAACATGCCGAAGCCTACGAATTTGCATGAATGGAATTCTTGGAGATATAAGTCTTTCAGATACCAAGTCCAAAGGGAAGTCTTTGAGACATTCGGGAATTGGTGGATATTTGAATCCATTGTGAACAGATAATGGTGGAATCTTTTGCTTTTTAATCTGCATAAAACAAGTTGAACATACTTTTATTTCCATAATAGCAGTATTCGAGAGCAATGTTCTTATAAATGCAATGTTTGGAGTTGTGTCGTTATTTGGCAAATATTTCGAATCATTTTCAAACCACAACCTTTCACAAATGTCACAAACATAACCAAAATCATTTTCAATAAATTATTTTCCAAATTCTTGATGCGCAGTGGAATTCTGTTGAAAAGCAGAGTATGGATGTGGTTCGATAATCTGAGATGAGGGGTGAATGTTATCGGAACGATTCGGTGGAATATAAAATTCATCTCCTGATGATGGATATGTGATTTGTGAAGTATGGATGGCTGGGGGTACGTATGGCACATCCCTTGTGTGGTTCTTCTCTCGTTACCACCATGTTACTTAAATAATTTTTTTCTTGATTATCATTGTCACACATACCTCTATCTACCACCATGTCACTTTCATGATTTCCTTGATTATCTTCGGTGCTATCTGTATCATTATCACACACATTGTTGGCATCAACATTGACTTCTTTTCGTCTAATATCTCCGTTTTCCTCAAATAAATCTTGAACTTCGAAGTAAGGCGTATAGTGCTGCCCACAAAGATGAAGATGAATTCAATAAGTTGAATCGTTTGCTGTATAAATGCAGAAGATAGTGTCATCAGAAAATTTGTATGTGCCGTCGTCAAGACGACGTCGAGCACGAAAGTCATAATGTACACATATATTTTGATTGTACATTCTTGAAAATAAGAACACACAATCTGAATCTCCATATGCATTCGTACTTGATAGTATATCATATACTCCTCGTGGATCATGGCATGAAGGTAAATCAGGTGAATCTCGTTGGTAGCATGATATTCTCTTGGTCTTCATTACTGCCAGATTTCCGTCTTTCCCTGCGGAAAAAATCAAAACAAATTTTTAAGTAAAATAATATTCAGTCATATATTATAATTTTGATTTGTAAATATTAACTTAACTTACGTTTGGTAATCTCTCATTTCATTTCGGCCAATTCTTTTGTACGACGTTGACAAATTTCTTTTTGACGATCAGCATTTGGTTTTTTCTCGAGACGTGCGATTTGAGCATCGTATAAATCATTCTGTGAATTATACATACTTTTTGTTTACAACTGTGACATTCTTTTCTTATCTCTGTAACGTTTACATTTTCCAGCGTTTTTTTGGCTGAAAGAATCAGAAGTGATAGACACAGTAGCCTCCGCAATCCCACTATTCTTTTTCTTTTCTCTATATCGCTGAATATTTTTACGAAGCCCTCTTTCATACTCCAGCTGTTCTAACCGATTCTTCTCCGGAGTATCGCTGTGAATCCGGGTTTTTTTTTTTCTATTTTCACTGTTTTCCTTTTCCTCAATACTAGGAAAATATAGTACTAAGTATGGGAAGGGAATAAATTAACCACATTTTTTGAATGACCCCAAAATTAGTAAAACATAATTAGAAAACTTCTTTGAGAATGTCCAAATGAAAAAATGAGTTACCAAAAACTGGTTTTTCTGGTGTAATGGAAATAGTCATAACATTAGATGGTATATCATCTGCTGTTGAAGTTGATGGTATGGCATGTCTTTAGGTAAAGCTGAAGTGGTGGGTATATTTAAAATATAGGAAACTTCAACGCCCACTAAACCACTAATATTTATACATTAACCTGAAGATACTGATGTTGGTGTGACAGATGAAGTGGCTAGGGCAATTTCTTGAGGCGTGTCGAAAACGGGCACCTCTGTTGTATCGGTGCCAGTTACATTTGCGTAGCTAGCAATAAAACCGTCGTCTGTAATTGAGAGCCTGTTTAATGGCCAAATTCCTGGTTTTTCGAATGCTTTCATTATGTTTTTTCAAGTAAAAGCTGATTAAAAAACAATTTTTGATTACTCGGCAATTTCTCTGATTGTAATAACTCTCCCAGGATGCAATGCCAGCCAATCATTGAAGGCAACACAACACTCTTTGGAACAGTTGGTATGCTTCTGAATGTGTTCCAGTACTTTCGGAAACAATTCCGCTGTCATCCAGCTATTGTGCCAAGTGCAATGCTTGAGTTTGGAGCATTAATCAGATAACTATCTGGATTACGAATCCTAGGGTAAAGATACACAGGAGGTAATGCATGACCAATAGCATTCATCACAGGTACAAAGGTTGTTAGTTCACCCCTTTCACCAAATGCAGCTTCACTTACTTGGTTTTTCCCTTCACCTGAAACTATCTTCTGTGGGTTTGAGACCGTTGTTATCCCTGTTTCATCCAGATTGTAAATTTGTTCTGCTTTGAATTTATGTTTTGACATCAGGTATACATAATTATCAAAAAATTCAGAAACGGATCTTTTGTGGCCCTCGCTAAACTTGTATTCTCTGCCTTTCTTGAAGAAATGTCTGTCTTATGTCTATTCATGATGGATTTGATCCAGTCGGGACCTGCAATTTTATTCTGTTGCCATTGAATAGGCATTCTGCACTCGGAGATAATGCAAACATATTGGTATGCCAGCACTCTAATTTGTTCATATGTAAGACCGTAATTCATATCCTAACACGTTTTAATGTATTTAACCAATCCTTTTTCCCGCTTGGTTGTAAATACTTGTGCAACACTATACTGGAAAGAATATATAGCTTCCTCATTATTATTGTTTTCATTGCCCGAGTCATCTTTATAAAGCTTGGTTAATTTTTCATCTGAATATTTTTCGCTTCATTTTTTCATTCTAGAAAGTAATGTTTGACGCCAAAATTTCACGAAGCTTCTCTCTGAGACATTTTATTCGATGAAATCTCTTGAATGGCGTTCTTCATATTGCCTTCACTTATATTTGCTTTGTTTGTCTTTTTCTTATATGTTCGTACCATCTGAAATACACTTTGGTTTCCATAATATCACCTAGTGTTTTCACGCGGTTAGAATGGGGCAGATTCGACCACTGACTGAAAGTGCCCCTTGTTTAGGTGGCCGAATCTGCCCCGTAGCACATTTTTTTAATATTCGTATGTCCTGACAACATGCTTGATTTAAGGTTATGTCAATCTGGCAGACAACTTTCAAATGAAAACAAAAAGACACAATAAACAAATGGGTTAAGTTATGCTTTAAACTTTGTTGGTATTGAAAAAGTAATTCGTGAAAAAACTTACGTTGCAGTGCACAATTTCAAAATTAATTTTTTAATTTACTGTCTCTAACTTCAAGGCTCACAATATTTAACTGACAGTTGTACCGCCTTACAAGTAAAATAATATATTTTTAATAAGCGGTAAATTCGAATGCAATGCGAGTTAGGTCGACTGGTTGAAAGTGCCCCCTGGTCGAAGGGGCCCCCCTTTCCGCTATATATATTTTGATCAGTTTTTTTTAAGCAAAAGCCACATTCATTTATTCACATAACCCAAAAAAATATGAGCATTTTTCAGACCATTCTAAACATGAAGCAAAGGAAAACTACGAACAGATTATTTTGATATTCTAATTTCACACATTTCGTTTCAATCTCTCTTATATTCCATGTATTCAAATTTCCCAAATCATCAGAACTAACCAAACAAATCTCCAAATCTGTAGAAAGACATGGCTGAGTGTGAAAATCTTATATCTTATCAGATTTTGCATTTTGCAAAATGTATCCTATCAAAAATGGGATATTCTGGTTATTTTCAATGGAGTAATCGTCGAAGAAATGTTAGTGTTTAGAATATCAGCCAAGTGTATTTTGTAACCAATTCTCACACAAGGAAAATCTCTTATTTTGAGGTTATATTAGTTTTACAATTGGCAGTGTGATGAAGACTTCGATAAAAACTATCTTTATTAAACTAATTTTGGTACGAAAAATAATACTGAGCAAGTGAGCAGTCAGAGTTTTATGAAAAACATCGAATGTTAAAAGTAAATAATATAAAAAAAATATGGCTTCACTCTTCAACGGTAGCATACCGTTAAACGTGCGGCAAAACATGACTTGGAAATGGCAGTTATTCATGAATAAATATTCAATTTTACTTACCGTAGAACACAATATGAAATATTCCTCCTACGTTGCCGGTTTTTCTAAACGGTGAAAACAAAAACAAAGACAAACTACTCCAATCTTCAATCACTCACACTCGTCTCGTCAGACGTTAGCGTCTGATTTTTGACAGACGACCGTAATGCACGAAATAAGCGCTCTGTGATTGGTAACGGCGGGAAGTTCAAAAGACAAAGAGGCTGCATGGAAACTGAGTTGAAAATGCGTAAATTATTAGCCAGTCTAACCTAATCTGTTTGACCTTGCCTTAACAGAATAACCATACAAAATTGGTTACGATATAACCACTATTCATGCAAAATTGCTAATAACTTCGGTAATGGTCGGAGCGCTTATTTCAGATAATGCGCATACGCATTACCAATTTTGCCAAACAAATTTGGTACAGAATATGACGTCCATTGGTCGTTCCACTTGGATGTCCAATATATATTCTACAAAGTATGTCCATAGGACTTCCTTTTTTGTCTGTGGACGTTTGGACCAATTCTGGAACTTAAATGGACGTCCAATGGACGAAGTGTGCTATCTGGGTTCGAGCAACTGTAGGCAAATCATTCAGTGAAGAATGATTTCAATAAGTCATTAAGGGCATTGTGAGGTATTTCGTATGTTACAGCCCAATTTGATAATCTGTAGATAAAACTAGAACCACAGGATAACTGATTTTCAATAGAGGATTTGTGTCACATTAAAAGGATATTCATACATAGATTCGCTCTCTATCAATTCATCATTTGATTTACTCTCTCTATCACTTTGGAATTTATGAGCACATATTCACACTAACAGAAACAATTGGATAAGTATGGGAGATGGTACTAGAGTAGAAGTAGCCATACTTTAGACGCGTCATTTCCGTACATTATCAGAATGATACTTCCAATCCTGGTCTAGTTTTTAACAGCCACACCCATGTCACACAGTACGCCACGTAAGTCAATGTGAACCTTTGTGTCTACTTCAGCGAGATGAGAGAGACACCATGTGACCTTTGATATTCCCGGAATGAGAGTACCTCTTTCACCCGATGTGAGAGTCCCTAGCCCATTCTGAAGTGAAAGGAATATCATTGTTTGCCCCGCTCACTGTCAGGCAGCCACCGTTCAATATTTTAATATGACCCAAGAAAGATTGAGAATTGTTTATTATGTTCAAATACATTTTATATCACAATAATACCGTTATTCAAATAGAATTCCTACTATAGAAAAACTCTTGTAGTTATGATTACATAATTATTCGATTAAAAGCATGACCATTTGCTGTTGATAAAAAATACAGCATAATGACGATATATAATGAAGAAGTTTAATTTTCATTGCTATGGATGGGTAAATTATTACATTCAAATCAATCCTTCGTGGAATGAATAATCAGATTTTGTGTAGTTAGTTTTATTCATATGGAAACTTCCTTCTGATAATTGGGAACTTGACTGAATTGATTGAAATAAACTTTCAATCGTATTCACTTATTTCATCATTCACAACGTGCAATGTATGATACATTCTATTGTTTTTCACAAGAGATTGTTGTTGGCATATAAACTCGGAAATAATATCCAATCTTCTTAAAACAACTTTCATGCTTTTGTTATAAACGATTAGTACACAGTGAAAATGCTAAAAATCGGGGTAGGTGTTTTTCCTGGGATCTCCTCTTTGGAAAGCTAGTGCATTACCATTACGCTAGTGAGATCAGTTGAATATTTTGTGTGCGTGCAATTTTTATAAGAAAATCACAAACTCAAGAGATGAGTAGACTGTAATCTTCATGCGGTTGAGAGGAAAAATATGAGAATAGTGAGAGGTTGAAATTACCATGAAAAATTGATAACCGAGACCTCAAGATCTTACCTGGGACTCCTCCGAAGTGCGGGCTATGACAATGGTCTCCATAGTGGCCTTCTCCTAGAGATCTCTAGTGGTGTATGTATGACAACGGGAATGACATACATGATAGAACAGATGATGTAGGCAATAGCACTGCTGCCTTTTCCACTCAGAATATGGAAGAAAGCTCAGAGGTGATTCTATCTACAGCCTTGGTTTATGTACGTGATCAATCTGGGTTATTTCAAAGTTGTCGCTGTCTATTAGATTGTGGTTCGCAGTCAAATTATATATCCTCAAAGTTCTGTAAAAAATTGAACTTGTCAACTTCTGAAGTCAATGTTTCAGTGATAGGTATAAGCGAGGTCGGGGCTCCAATAACACAGAAATGTCAGATCGAGTTGAAATCAAGTCTAGGAAAATTTCAGTGTAGGATGTCATGCTTTGTAATTGATAAAATTAGTGAAAGAATGCCAATGCAGTCACTTTCTCGGGAACATTTGGAAATTCCAAAAAACATACAGTTGGCTGATCCAAGTTTTCACAAGCCATGAGAAATAGATGTATTGATCGGAGCAGGGTTGTTCTGGGAGTTGATTTGTTCAGAAAAAATTGGGTTAGGAAAATACATGCCAGTGTTGCAGAATAGCAAATTGGGATGGATCATTACCAGGCAGGTCAGACATACAGAGTCAACAGAGGGGAATGTTTATTGTGGGTTAACATTGAATAGCGATATACAGGGACAGTTAGAGAAATTTTGGGAAATAGAGGAATTTGGAAGTGAAGTTTCATCTCTTCCACAAGAGGAAATTGAATGTGAAAAGTTATTTGTAGAGAATACAAAAAGAGATCAAAATGGGAATTTCATTGTATCGATACCTTTCCAAGAATCAGTGACAAAACTTGGGGAATCTAGACAGGCAGCAATGAATAGATTTCTAGGATTGGAAAAAAGGTTCAATAAAAATTCTGACCATAGACAAGACTATATGAATTTCATGAAAGAATATGAGGAGTCAGGGCATATGACCAAGGTGAAGAATGAGGATGATAAAAAAATTGCATATTATTTACCACATCACGCGGTCATGAATGAACAAAGTACGACAAAGTTGCGGGTAGTCTTCGATGGTTCAGCTACGACGAGTACTGGGGATTCGATAAATTAGTTACAATATATTGGTCCAACCATCCAAGATGATTTGGTAACCATTCTACTCAGATTTAGAACGCATGAATTTGTAGTTTGCGCCGATATAGCACGAATGTATAGGAATATATGGGTAGAAAAATCACAAAGATCTCTCCAGCGAATTTTGTGGAGATATGACCTTAGTGAGGAAGTTGGGACATATGAACTCAACACGGTGACCTACGGTTTAGCATCCAGCCCATTTCTAGCGATACGATGTCTTAAACAGTTGGCTACCGAACATGTCGAGAATTCACCATTGGCATCAAAGGTAATAGCTCGAAACTTCTACGTTGATGATTTTTTGAGTGGTGCCAATAGTATCGCCGAAGCGGTGGGACTATGCAAGGAAGTGTTTCAGATTTTGGCTTCTGGAGGATTTGAGCTCCGAAAGTGGAAGTCCAATAATGAAGAGATTCTTCAACAGGTTAAGGCTGAAGAAACATTGGGGGTTGTTCAGTTTGGAGAAAAGGATAAAACGAAAACTTTGGGATTATATTGGAAACAGTATGAGGATGTGTTGATGTACACCATACATCTCTCTAGAACTTCAGGGAAAATTACGAAAAGAAACGTATTGTCAGAGGTCTCTCAAATACTCGACCCTCTGGGATTGGTGAGTGCTTGTGTTATAATTCCAAAAATAATAGTACAGCAACTATGGTTAATGAAGGTATCTTGGGATGATGAAATACCATCAAGTTTTTGTCAACAATGGCTGCAATTCCGGGAAGAATGACCATTGTTGAATTCTTTGAAAATAGATAGGCATGTGTTGGGAAAAAATCCAAAATGGATTGAAATACATGCATTTTTGGACGCATCAACCAAGGCATATGGATGTTGTATCTATTCAAGAACGATGAATGATAGAAATGACATTTCGGTGAGATTGTTGTGTTCAAAGAGTAAGGTCGCGCCAATAAAGACTATAACGATTCCCGAATTGAAGTTATGTGGTGCCTTGTTGAGTGTACAATTAGTAAACAAGGTCAAATTGGCAATCCATTCTGAATGGCAAAAAATATATTTGTGGAGTGATTCGACAGTGGCACTCAGCTGGATCAGGTCTTCAGCTTATCAATTTCAGATTTTTGTGGCAAATAGGGTGACTCAAATTCAAAATATGACGAATATTGAAAATTGGCATTATATTAAGTCGGATGAAAACCCAGCGGATTTAGTATCCCGGGGAGTTATGCCCTCAGGTTTGCACAATAATAGCAAATGGTTTCACGGACCTGGGTGGTTAGCAAAGGAAGAGATTTTTTGGCCAAATTCTTTATTTGAACCAATGCCATACCTTCCAGAGAAAAAGCAACAAGTTCAGACTCTACTCTTGGTTAAAGTTGAACCAGTGTTTCCCTTTGATAATTTTTCGAGTTTCCAAAGAATGAAAAGGGTGTGGGGCTACTGTAGAACTATAATTGTCGAAATAAAGAACGCAGAACCGGTCCTTTGACAGTGGAGGAACCCGAAGAATCATTTTTAGATTTGCTCAAATCAGCGCAGCAACAAAGTTTTCCTGAGGAGTATCAGGTGTTGAAAGAAAATAAAAATATCAGGTAAGCAAGGTTGAATCCATTTATGGACGAAAAAGGGATGATAAGAGTAGGTGGACGATTACAATTATCTTCGTTCAATTTCGGCAAAAAACATCCAGTGTTGTTGCACGCAAGTCATTAATTGACAAAAAGTATATTCAATTCTGAGCATTACCGGTTATATCACGCTGGCCCTCAAAGCTTGTTATCATCAATCAGAGAAAGAATTTGGCCCATTAAAGGAAGAAACCTTGCAAAAAAGGTGGTTTATACATGCATACGTTGTTTCAGAGCCAAACCTCAGTGTGAGGCTCCAATCATGGGAGTGTTGCCACGGGATAGAGTGACACCTCAACCTCCATTCTTTGTAACCGGGATGGACTATGCGAGACCGTTTATAATAAAAAATAAATTGGGTAGGAGAAGTTCAACATCGAAATGTTATGTTGTGGTATTTGTGTGTTTTGCAACACGTGCAATCCATTTAGAATTGGTAACAGATCTCACCACCCAAGCGTTCATTGCAACATTTAAAAGATTTGTTTCACGCCGGGGTAAACCACAGAAAGTTTTTTCAGATAATGGTTCCACATTTGTAGGAGCAAAGTCAGAACGGCTTGAATTACAAAAATTTGTACAGGCAAATGAAGGATGTTTGGTGGATTCATTCTCAAAAGAAGGGGTCACATGGTTATTTATTCCCGCGTACTCACCCCATTTTGGAGGGCTATGGGAGGCGGGTGTAAAATCATTTAAGTTTCACTTGAGAAGAGTGGTGGGAGAAACAAAATTGACGTATGAAGATTTTGCTACGATATTGTCCCAAATCGAAGCAATCCTCAATTCTCGTCCCATCACTACCTTATCCAACGATCCCTCCGATCTCGACGCATTAACGCCAGCTCACTTTCTCATTGGGAGATCGTTAACGGCCGTACCAGATCCAAGTCTCCAGGATATTCTCGAAAATCGGTTATCTCGCTACCGGAAGTTGCAACGTCTGCAGCAAATGTTCTGGCAGATATGGTCAAAGGACTACATCGTTGAATTACATAGCAGAGTAAAATGGAAAACCTCCAAACAAAGGCTCCAGAATAATCAGATGGTTTTGATCAAGGACAACAATTCCCCATCATTGTCTTGGGCATTAGGTAGGATTATCCAATTGCATCCAGGGCCAGATGGAGTTGCGCGAATGGCAACCATCCGAACTTCTAAGGGGTTGATTAAGCGATCTTTTGAGAAGATCTGCTCCTCACCTATAGACTTTCCAGTTGAGGCAGAAACTACCTTCAGTTGAGGGAACTTGCACGAAGAACTTTAGTGTTGTATTTGGGGGTTTATATTATTTTATATTGTTTGGTTTGATTTAGATGTAAGTGGGTATTCCATTTTGAAAGACTCTTCCAAGGCGGGGTATGTTCCGCTAAAATGTATAATGCTACGGCACTGGGATGAACGTCAGAGTTGCCAGCCTCATGCAAACTGTCAGTCAATCACAAGACATTGTCTGAAGCGCGTCATTTCATGCTTCACAATAAATGTAACCAGCATATCAACCGTTGTAGAATAAATAGTAGCAAGTAATTCGACGAGTGCTTTATTCGCAACAACAGATATGTTGTTGGGGGTATATTACGTTTTCCCAAGCCCTGCACGCTCAACTTGCCAAACTGTTTCACTACGTTTCCTTTTTCTTCGTAGAATTTGGTATATTTGGATATCTGATGAATCGAGTATGTGTGCAGACTTTTCATATTCATGTTCTTCGATGAAAGTTGTCTTGTAAGAGTACCCGCAAGATGCTGTAACCTCCAATTATAACGAAGTTAGCTTCTGGTGCCCTTTTGACATCGGAAAATACTCATTTACGATTTTTGACGTTGAGACAAATCCATTGTCACCAAAATTTCCCTTATCAGGAACCCAGGGACCGCCAGCTGTCGCTGGTTCGAACCTGGGTTTCGACATTACTTTGTTTTTTGATGGATTTAGACTCTGCTCGATGCGGCCAATACGAATTGAGCATTGGTTTTGTTATTTGAAGCATTCAAATAGAGATTTATTGTTCTATGATGAAGCTGGAGGGAGGGAGCTTGATGAATTTACAATATATGGATGCTCTCTCTCAATTTCATACCCTACTCGGTATAGGTATACTGCGGTTCAAATAAAAATTCAAATTTTCAAAATAGTTTTTCAAGTGCCAAAATGGCTCGAGTACATCGATTCATATTAGCTCGTTGAAAATTAGCCAAATCGGAGACATTGATTTTTTGGTCCACCCTGTATACAAAATATATGTTAATTCGTAAATTTTGACATATTTTTTTAAATTCCTTCAGAGGCAGTCGTTTTTTTCCCAGCGTGCGCGTCGTTACCATCGAGCACTGTACGTAACATGAGAGGTGGCGCCATCTGGCGGTGAGAAATGTGTTTTTATCTCAGTGCCAGACATGTTTCTTCTCTCTAATGGCTGGCGGCCATGTTTTTTTTGTCCAATGACAGTCGACCATGTTTTTTTCTCTCCACTGACAGGTGGCCATGTTTTTTTCTTTTCATTGACAGACGACCATGTTTTTTTCTTTCCCGTCCTTTTTTCCAATTACAGGTGACCATGTTTTTTTTCTCTCCACTGACAGGTGACCATGTTTTTTTCTCTCGCTGACATGTGGCCATGTTTTTTTCTCTCTTATGACAGGCGCCCATGTTTTTTTATCTCCAATGACAGTCGATCATTTTTTCCAATGACAAGTGAGTTCAGGCGCCAAATTCAAAAGCTAGCGGTTTATAGATAAGGTTAGACCCTCGTATATATTTCCTTAGACTAGAGACTCGTATATTGGGCCACCCTCGTATATCTCAGGTTAGGTTAGACCCCCGTATATATTACGTTGGGTTAGGTTAGATGCCATGAGCAGACTCTCCAAAAAAGGGGAGACTCTCACTTCTGCCATTCATTGCATATTGGTTCAGCTACACTACTAATAGGTAACAGGGATTTTATTACTGAAGGCCATTCTCTTGGATCAACTATCGAAATAAAATCGAAAATAGGCATTCTCATTATTTCTGTTTTTAATTTGTGTAGCAATGGCGATACACTTCGAAATAATTTATTGAAATAATTCGATATTTCCAGAATGATTTGGAAATATATTACTGTATATTTGTTGTTTGAATTATTAACAATCATCTCAGTGATTTTTGAATGGTTCTCAAAATTCATCAATATGAAATACGCACAAAGTGGCTCATATAATTCTCAAACCCTATTGTTAAACGAGGCATTAAAATTTTGTGAATATCAGTATTAAAGAAATTTTGGAACTCTCTGAACTTTTTCTGCATGCTGTAGCTCCTACTGAAAGGAGCTCCAATATCCCTAAGCACATCCTCAACGGACCTAGGCATTTGCAAATAACTGCAGAATATGGCATGAACATTTGATACATACAATTTTAAGCATTTCTGATTTGAGATGAGAAAATATTGAATTATTTTACCAACCATAAATTTTGTTGTATCATTGGAAAACCCAACTTAATTATGCAGAGGAATTTGGTGTTCTTTTCGAACAGTTATATAGGGTAACTGCATCACCTGGTTCCCACATCGGTTGTTTCATTCATTATCAATTCATTATCAATTTGATGTTTTGTCAAAGTACTTTTCAAACAGTTATATAGGGTAACTGCATCACCTGACACAATAAACAAATGAGTTAAGTTATGCTTTAAACTTTGTTGTTATTGAAAAAGAAATTCGTGGAAAAACTTACGTTGCAGTGCACTATTTTTAAAAAAAATTCTGAATTTACTGTCTCTATTTTCTAGGCTCACAATATTCAACTGACAGTTGTACCGCCTTACAAGTAAAACAATATATTTTTATTAAGCGGTAAATTCAAATGCAATGCGAGTTAGGTCGACTGGTTGAAAGTGCCCCCTGGTCGAATGTGAATTTTTATCAGGTATTTTTAAGCAAAAGCCACTTCTTTATTCACATTACCCAAAAAAATATGAGCATTTTTCAGACCATTCTAAACATGAAGCAAAGGAAAACTACGAACAGATTATTTTGATATTATAATTTCACACATTTCGTTTCAATCTCTCTTATATTCCATGTATTCAAATTTCCCAAATCATCAGAACTAACCGAACAAATCTCCAAATCTGTAAAAAGACATAGCTGAGTGTAAAAATCTGATATCTTATAAAATTTTGCATTTTGCAAAATATATCCTATAAAAAATGGGATATTCTGATTATTTTCAATGGAGTAATTGTCAAAGAAATGTTAGAGTTCAGACTATCAGCCATGCAAGATTGTATAACCAATTCTCACACAAAGAAAAGCTCTTATTTTGAGGTTATATTAGTTCCACAATTGGCAGTGTGATGATTGAAGAGTTCGATCAAAACTACTTTCATGAAATTCATTTTGGTACAAAAAAAAATACTGAGCAAGTGAGCAGTCCGAGTTTTATGAAATACATAAAATGTTAAACGTAAATAATATTAAAAAATATGGCTTCACCCTTTAATGGTAGCATACCGTTGAATGTGCGGCAAAACATGACTTGGAAATGGCAGTTACTCATGAATAAATATTCAATTTTACTTACCGTAGAACACAATATGAAAAATTCCTCCTATGATGCCGGTTTTTCTAAACGGTGAAAACAAGAACAAGAACAAACTACTCCAATCTTCAGTCACTCATCACTCGTCTCGTCAGTGTTAGCGTCTGAATTTTGATAGACGACCGTTATGCACGAAATGAGCGCTCTCTGATTGGTAACGGCGGGAAGTTCAAAAGACATGCAAACTGAGTTGAAAATGCGTAAATTATTAGCCAATCTAACCTGATCTGACTAACCCTGCCTAAACAGAATAACCATACAAAATTGTTAACGATATAATCACAATTCATCCAAAATTGTTAATAACTTCGTGATGGTCGGAGCGCTCATTTCAGATAATGCGCATACGCATCACCAATTTTGCCAAACGAATTTGGTACAAAATAGGATGTCCATCGGCCGTCCCACTTGGATGTCTAATATATATTCTACAAAGTATGCCCATAGGACTTCCTTTTTTGTCTATGGACGTTTGGACCAATTCTGAAACTTAAGTGGACGTCCAATAGACGAAGTGTGATATCTGGCTTCGAGCATCTGCAGGCAAATCATTCAGTGGAGAATTATTTCAATAAGTCATTCAGGACATTGTGAGGTATTTGGTATGTAACAGCCCAATTCGATTATCTGTAGATGGAACTAGTACCACAGGATAACTGATTTTCAATAGAGGATTCTCCAATTTGTGTCACATTGAAAGGATATTCATACATAGAGTCGCTCTCTATCAATTCATCATTCGATTTACTTCCTCTATCACTTTGGAATTCATGAGCACACATTCACACTAACAGAAACAATTGGATTATTATGGGAGATGGTACTAGAGTAGAAGTAGCCATACTTTAAACGCGTCATTTCCGTACATTATCAGATTGATACTCCCAAGCCTGGTCTAGTATTTTAACAGCCACACCCAGTTTGAAAACACACGATGACATAGCGTGGCCTTTCAACACTGGTACTCGTCTTAACCGACCATTTTGCGTTATCGAAGGCAATTCGTTCAATTCCCATTTTCGGAACGGTTTCACTATCGGTCTGTCTGACTGTATGGACTTCATTAATTTTTCATTCATTTCCGCATTAGGAAAAATGTGTTTTACTTTCCCACCGCATTATTACCTGCCTCACGTATAATGACGCAATCATTATCATTTCGGGCTCTGACAAATCGTAGAGTTTGTCGTCCACACGTAATCAGCGGGTAATCGTTGAAAACATTAAGAATATGACGGAGCGGTACGAGAAGGCTGAAAGAATTGTCATCTCCATTCAAAAAAGGCAAATTGGGATAATTTCAACCGCCTATAGCCAAATGCCAAGAATCCGTAGGTTCGTGAGATAATAGGGCTCGAATGGTACTCACAATTCCCGGATCTCGAACCGATTCAATTTCTCGAGCACTCTCGCTATAAGTGCAAGAATCGAAAAGGAAAGCACCCACATTAGGGGCCAATGTAACGTTACCTCCCCCATAATTTAATTCAAGTCTACCTTTAATCAGTAGCAGAGATGCACTCATGGCAGAAAACGAGTCCACCTGATTGATGCAAAATTCCACGATATCGTTGCAATTGAATGCCTTCACGAACGAGTATAAGTTCTGTATTCGGCTTTACGAATGGACTCGTCAAATTTCGGAGACCGATACAAATCGAACATGGGCACTGAGATGAAAGCATCATCGTTGTCTCTTCTTCTTTTGAAGTCCATTCTGATGAATCAATTTCAAACCGATGGAACGGAGAAAGGATGTATTCGAAGAGGTTGACTGCTGCTGCTGCCGCACCACCCGCTCGCTTGAAGGTTTCTGCAATAGTGACGTCGTGACGTCACTCTTACCCATTTTATTACTACCGCTGCCTCTGCCGCTGCCACTGTCTATAACTAATCCCATTTGGTTCTCGCGACTCTGAGTTCCAAAACCAAAGTACGTTTTTTCCCTTGAAAATCCACAGGCCTACCGTCTTGATCGACTACCAACACTGTAATATTGTGGATTTCACGTATTACAGGTAGATAGAGTAAATTCGAAGGTTTTTCGTCTATCGCGTAACCGGGATCGGAAGCTATGGGAAATTCATAGATCGTGTGCACAGGCGTGTCACCATCGAAGGCTTCCGAAGTAATTGCACTCGTATCGTGATGTCGACACTTTCATAATGTTTACAGGTAGATCGGAATAATGCATTTCGTTCGGTTGAAGCACCCTCGGAGAAAATCTCAATGTGACGCTTATGCTATCCGTCTCCACGAATGAAATGGCAAAGTATCTACTGAAGATCTCACACTTTAACGTATTATTATTGGGTTTGAGGAAGGAGGCGGATTCACGGTCTTCCGCAGGTAGCGCCATCTCTTTCTGTATGAACGCCTCAATATCGTCAATTCCATAACACCCCCGCGGAAATTCAATGGTACGCAACACGTTAGATCTATCGTAATAGCGGAATTTTCGACCTTTTTCAATGTTCGGTATGGTATTGTACGAGTGAAACGATCGAAGCGACAAATCTTATTCTTTTTTCGTATTCAATTCGATAGGGGTGCGCGGGCAAAAGGAGAACACGTGATTATGACTGTTTACTCTCAGCAACAGCGACATGATGATGAATGACACGACCGCCGCTGTGACAGCATTTAAATACACACTTTCAATCATACATTGATTGTTCAGACATTATAAATTTCAAACAGAGATGACCGCAATTTATTTCATTATAAGTCTGATATTGACGGTTGTTTTAGAAAATCTTGACTTTGCCGCTGCTACCGCCATCCAATTATCTGACCAATTCAAGCATCGGTTTCAAATTCCCAAACGAATCGAAATATCTACTTTGTCGTTGGTTTTTCTATAAGCTACCCAATGAGTGCCGCTGTCTCGTGACAGGTCCATGTTGACGATAGCACATTCGTTCTTTCGAGGACCGCTAGATGGCAGGGTGTCGCTCATGAACACACCTTGAAAGTGCAGGATTTTCAATTGTTTGGCATATCGCCCGATATCGATGTCGCACAGCGCTCTATCGGGTAGATTTATTGGGAGTTTTTTATTTTTTCAAGAAGAGTCCATAGCCACCTTTGGCATTCTTCCTCACGAACAACCCCTTGCCAATGGATTCCATGGCCTTGTGATGACGTTTATCCTCTTCCAATATCTTAGTATCCAGGACCGTTCAGTGCTCCTAGAGCACTAAGAATATCGTTATCAGAGGTAGGACACCACCTGACATTGCTTCGAAAGGTATTATACGGGGTACTTTGACTTGTTGTTTCCCACCCAATTTCTTGATGGCCACTCGAGCCGCTTTCAGGGCATTAGATGCGGCCCGTTTCAATGTGGGAGATGGTTTCAGGGACCTGGCGATTTTTTCGATAACATGTCGTTTGAATGAGGCCTTACTGCGCATGCCCATACCGAAATTTCTCTGAGCTTTCATGGCTCCGGTGACGAGGAGAGTGTTCGCACGTTCTCCAAAACCAGAATCTATGGCTTTGACCCGTTTCCAAGCTCTATATTCGAGCACTTTATCCGCCTGTGTATCTTCAAGCAATTTGGTCTGCGAATAAGCAATGTCGTGATGTTTGCAAGCAACGTCCAATGGATTGATACCAGGATCGCCTCGTGCCAACCGTTCTTGTAGCCTTGTTCCAGCTGTGATAATAATAATAATAATAATTACATGTAATCGACCGCACCGAGATAAAAAAATTGCATTCGATGGCACCGAAATACTATAGGTATATGAAACTTACGTCCACAATACTGATAGCCGCCTAGGAGA
The DNA here is from genome assembly GCA_018342105.1 of Gonioctena quinquepunctata. NCBI lineage: Eukaryota > Metazoa > Arthropoda > Insecta > Coleoptera > Chrysomelidae > Gonioctena > Gonioctena quinquepunctata. The sequence goes on from JAFIRS010004667.1 coordinate 73,355, forward strand.
TGAGCTTCCAACGGGAGCTTGTTCATCAGACTGTTGAGCACACCTGCACCCTCGTACACCAACATGAAGACTGACGTCACAGTTATATAGAGATGTATGCGAGTGGTTACCCTCCAGGTGTCCCCAGGTGTCTTCAGGTGTCCCCAGGTGTCCCGAGGTGTCCCGAGGTGTCCCTAGGTGCCCCGAGGAGTCCCGAGTTGTCCCGAGGTGTCCCAAGGTGTCCCGAAGTGTCCCGAGTTGGACCAAGATGGGGAGATTTTTCTATAAACATGATTGATGTGGCAGTGAGTGCCAGTTGCAGTTTAGACGTTGAAGGGTCTACATGTCCATGCATAACTGTTATAACATCTGTCTGAACGGATTGAAGTATTTCATTGGAAGAGAACAAATAATAACTGAAGGCAATACGTTGAAATTGGGTCGAGACTCTTTTGAACTGTCAGAAGGTTTGAAGGAACTTTTAACCAAAAAGCAACCAGTTAGTTTTACCAATCAAGATATAATCAACTATAAAACGATTCTGATTCTCACAAACGCACACAAATTACCCAACGGAAGAACTAATGATGATAGTTCATGGAAATATAAAAATATTATATCTGAATTGTTTCCAAAGATAAAATGGAGATCGAAGAAGGGGGTACAGTACTGAAAAGGGTAGCCACCCAAGAGGAGATATATAACGACCACCCTGTAGATTCCTATCAGAACATGGAAATCATTCAGCAAGAGCACACGCTTCCCATCGAGAACTTTGACGTTTACGATGTGGGGCATAGAGGCGGCGGTGGTGATGGAAAGAGAAGTAACCATGGCAGCCTATTCCCAAATTCCTTCCGAGCTGTTATCTGTAGTCCTGGCGGATCAGGAAAAACGAACCTTATGCTGTCGTTACTGTTGCATAAAAACGGTCCCAAAACGTCTATTCGAAATCCTTGTATCAGCTCAAGTATCAATTACTCGAAGAAGAGCTGAACGGTATGGATGAAATTGACTATTTCCCGTACAGGGACAACGATGAAATCATCTCTATGGAAGATGCTCGATCTCACTCTATATTCATCTTTGACGATGTGGCCTGTGATGAACAACAGAAAATTCGCGAATATTTCTCAATGTGCAAGACACAAACACATCGATGCCATCTATCTCTGTCAGACTTATTCGAAAGTACCCAAACAACTGATACGTGACAATTGCAATATGATTGCGCTCTTCAAACAGGACGAAATCAACTTGTGACACGTTCTTGATGAACGCGTTTCCCCCGCATGACTTTTGAACAATTCAAAAAGTTATGTTCCGAATCTTGGTCTTAAAGCCAATACGATGCCCTCGTCATAGTCAAAGACTTGAACAATGGCAGGTATCGCAGAAACTTTGATATATATATATATATATAAAAATATAGTTGCGTATTGCTTCACGTCATTCAGCGTCGAGATATCGGACGAGAGGGTCGTTAAAGCCATGCTAGACAAAAAATTGTCGGAAATTCGACGTGACTTACGGAAAAAATACCTAGCCCTGAAACTTGGAAAAAACGAACGATACGATACACTGAATAAACTTTTTGAACCGATATCTCAACCGCTACAACAAATTGCCAAGTCGTCGAAAACCCTAAATAAATCCGTTTTCAAAATCAAGAAGGAGGAGCAACCTGAAGTTGAAGATGAACATGAGTCAGAAGGAGAAGATGAAGAAGAAGATAATTCTCAAAGTGAGAAAAGCAGTGATGAAGAATATTATTCTGACGATGACAGCATGTTGCCTCGAAATTTTTCCGCAGCTCTAATGAACGAACATCTTAATCGATATCCCACCATGTCACGCGAAAATATCGCTCAACATTGGAGAAATGACAAACGTAAAGATAATGTATATGGACCTGTGTATGACGTCAGCTCTCATGGTTGGTTTTTGGGATCCAAGTCAATCCGCTTTGAAGAAGGATACATCGAAACGGGACTTCAACAATTTGAATCAACTCCCGGACTATATCAACTGATATTTTACACCAGGTCCCGGAACTATAGCGAAGATGATTTGAAAGACTACCGAGACATATTGGAGTTAACTGGATGAAGAACGTTCGAAGAATCGAAATCTTTGATCCATTTGAACCCTCCAGACGGTAAATACTTCCCCTTAGACCATGCATAGAGGTTGTTCACATCCAAGTATAATAAATATTTTGAGGGTTGTTGAGGATCATACCTCTTCCTCATATATTTATTGTTAGCTTGAGAGAATCGGTTACAACACTGACTTATACCGCCCCGAATCCCTTTTTCCACAAACAAAAGCATGTCGACATCTTTGATAATCTCCAGCTTACAGTTTGTGTAGTTCAACATACATGACCACGAATAGCCAGGCATGGTATAGTACCAAGCGGGGTCGAGTCCATAAGTGTCGTGACCAAATTGTCGAAAATTTTCAGAGACATCACATAACAGAAGGATATCGGTTTTCATGTATTAGTCAGAATAGTCACTCAGTGTTGCCAAATCGAACGATTGCCACACCTTCTGAGCATGTTGGTATTCCGGCTCGGAGATGTCACAATCGTTCAATTGATTGTGGAATTTATCGATATCTGGCAACGCTGTCATCTCGAGGTTTTCCATGGAATCCACGAAGTCGTAGGGGAATACCCCTTTGCGCGTGATTAATGAAAATTGATCATTGTTTAAATTTTGAAATTCGCGCTTCGTATTACAGAGATCTTCCACTCTGAGCGTGCGCACCAACTTGTCCAGGCTTGCGCCTATGAATCGAAATGAATCAATGAAACGGAATTTATTGTCTGTCTGTTCGTCGTATTGTGTGAAAGATATATATTTTTCCTTGTTTATTGGAAGAATACTCACCCTGCCTCGTTTCGCGATATCTCGAATAATGGAATGGCTATCATAGCCGCTAAGATTATGGAAAACAATGGGGAGCACAAAGGATTTTTTATAGTTGAGATTGCATAGGTTTTGATGTGCCCCTCCTCTAAATGCACCGGTGAAATGGTTATGTTCGACTACAATCATTTGATCTATCTGGGAAGGTTTCTCGCAAATATGACAAGTTGAATCCGCCGCCGTTCCTATGGGATTGACGGACATGGGGATGATTTTTAAAAATTTTTTTTCCACGAATTGGGCTATGGATTTCAATTGTTCCGCGAACCATTCCATTGAATCCAAACCTCGATGGCTATCGTAATATGATAGAGTGTCATCATAATAACATTTGAAATATAAGCCTGCGCTATAGGGAATTGGTATTTCGCCGTTTTGGACTGGGTTTCATCATCAGTGAACGGTTCCAAAATCGATTCAAAATCAGCATATATCACGAATGGAATCATTTGTTTGTGAACAGAGTCCTTGAACTCAACATGGTCATATTTTGTTAAGGAAATTTTGTAGAGATTAGCTTTTTCACAATCAACAGTATGATTGTCTGATTTCTCCTGACTACGAAAATAATTTAAACATCTATCACAAATGAATTTTTTATGGTCGTCCTTACTTATTTGGTAATTATTCAATCGGCAAAGGTCTTTAATCCAACAATAATGGAATTCAATGTATGTCTGTTCGTCGTCAGCGTCCCCGTCAATTTCCAGCGGTGCCTCGTTATCATTCAATTCAACCGAATAATTATTTTGAATCATGAGTAGGTTGACATGTCGAACCAATTTTGGTTTTGTTAGTCTCATCGGTACAGTTGTGTAAAATATATGTCCGTCATCGTTATTCGATGATGATTCAACCAATTCCAAATTATATAAATTTGACCAAGAGTTATGGGAAATTCAACCCTCCATAATCAGTACGGTCGACCAATGAGGGTATTTTGATGTACGCTGTGCATCTTTTTCAACGGGATACAGAGCGGACAGACCGCCCATCCGAAACATTCTTGATCGTCGGTATTTCGCACGTTAATACAAGCCTTTTTGTAGCAATGGTTTGTGGAAGTTCGATGAAAGATGAACCCCTTTGCCCAAACCTGAATGATTGATATTCACTTCCAAATTTACGATTTTTGTAATGCTCACCCGCTTTTTTCCACAAAATTCACCAATTTATCACCCAATTTATCTACAAAAAATTCCTCGAACCACCCTGTAAATCTGTTCTCCTATCAATCACTTGGTTTTAGTATTGAGATATTTTAAATCGAGCTTTTCCTTATCCACAAGTATTAACCTTCAGCATGGGGAATTTTTTCAACATGTTATTGATTCTTCGTTTAAAAGGCTGAAGGCGTCTTTGAAAAATGTAATGGTATCTTTATGTGTCAAATTCATGATTACCCTGTACGAACTCGTCCCGGAACGTCGACTTTAAATCTTCCCAAATAACTCGGCTTTAGATTTTTCAGGCGGCCAACCCTGGCCCCTCCACCCCTAAATTTTGATGAAATCACGACATGTATTTAAATGCCCCAAATTTGTTACCAATTTTCTCAATATTCCAATGGAACTGGTGGCTGAAATTTTGATGCCCCTTTGTACAAAGTCGAATACTATTAGTTGAATGTGTATTAGCCATGATTCACGTTCCATTGGACTGGATTTTTGTTCGAGAAGTTTTTGAGCCTCCCTGTATTTAATATAATTTATCGCTGAGAGCGGGTATTTGTTCAGAATTCATGGTTATTTAAAAAAGAGAAAATGAATGCTTCTTCACAAAGAAAATACAGATATATTTTTTTCTCTCTCACCTTGATTTAATGAAATCGAATACAGCTGTCCCAGTTGTCGTTGTGTGGCGAATGGTCCTAGTTTTCGATGATGATATGACGGATGGACTTAGTGTTGGGATGAATTCGAAGACAGGTATCTTCGTCGTGGATTGTTTTATGATAATGAATATTCTTGACGTTTGAACTCGTCGATTTTCGGTTGAAACACCTCGAAAACCCTCCAGGTAGGAAGACTGATTTAGTTTCCAGATCGGCTTCTATTGTGTCCCGTACTTTGTTTCAACTGCTCTCATTTCGATTAGCATAGGCTTGTTTAGCGGCAATGTTGATAAGCTAGGTTTCCCTGTAGCTTGTCCCAAAAGCGTTTATTTCTGCAAGATTCATCTATAATGAATGAACAATCCCCTTTGGGAATTTTTTTTTAAAAAAACAACCTCGCCGTAAACAAA